>OY757910.1:83129359-83366859 GCA_963585895.1 Sepioteuthis lessoniana
ACTCACATAACAAATTTGCTTATATACACATATACATGTTCATGCAGCATCACAACGACACAATAATAGACAGACGCACGAAGATAAAGTCGCAGGAATAAACGACGCATGCAGAAAGACGCAGGAAGATTTCTTTATTAAATATTTTACCTCACATCTTTATTTGTAAGTTTCGAAAGGGTTGTTCCAAGTTTGCATGTGAGAGAGAGCTGGAGACCGAACATTACTGAAATATTTTGACCCCAAAGTTATGGCCGTCAGCGTTGTGTCTTTCTCGTTCTTCATGGCTGCTCAACCGGACCCTGGAGTAAACTCTTCTGTGTGCTGGCTTTCCCTACTACAACGCGTCTACCTCCGTCTTCCACTGTACTGCTTGCCTTCCTTCTCGCCTATCTCCAACTGTCCTCAATTCGTCAGCCTTATATTACCTTCAAACTCCCACGCAGTAATATAGACACGCCACAACGCCTGCGCAACCTCTTCCGATTTCCAGCTACCGGGATGTGTCACTTCCTTCCGGTGCACCACCTTGAATGGTATTTTTGGCCTGGTCAAAAGGTCAAAACATAACACTTCTCCAGCCGTTTAGTTAGCGTTCAAGTAGAGCATCCATATAGCAGCATTGACACAACCGCTGCCTGGAAGAAACTGCGTTTCATTTTATCGGTTAGGTCTGATTTCCATATGATCGAGAGCCTATCGATAGCCGTCCATGCCTTCGTCAGTCGTGTGTCGATGTCTTTTTCGGTTGACGAGACGCTACTTCCTAGGTAGGTGAATTTGTCTACTATATATACATACATATATATATATATATATATATACATATATATATATATACATATATATACATATATATATACATACATACATATATACATACATATACATAGATATATACATACATATATGCATTTACATGCATATATATATATACATACATATGTATATATACATATATATACATGCATCTATATATACATACATACATTATATATATATACATACATTATATATATATATACATACATTATATATATATACATACATTATGTATATATATACATACATACATTATATATAAATATATATATACATTATGTATATACATACATAATATACATATATATATACATACATTATATATATATATACATACATATATATATACATATGTATATATATATACGTATATATATATACATATATATATACATATATACATACATATATACACATATATATACATATTATATATATACTTATATATATATACTTGCATATATATATATACATACATATATATATATATATGCATATATATATATATATATATATATATATATATATATATATAGTCTTCATAATTTAATCAAGATTCTTTCGAGTTTCCTAAAAAGTGTCTGGTTTCAGGTTGGAATTGGTGGATGAATTTACCAAAATTATCCAACCTGAAACCAAAACTCTTATAAGGAAACTCTAAAGGATCTTAATTAAGTTATACAGACAAAATGTGTCTACAAGAAACAGATTCGAAACACTACAAGAAAAGACGGAAAATAGTACACCAAACGACGAATACGAAAATTTCGTCAATGCACACCTCGAGGCAGCAGCAAAATACATTCCAACAAAAATTAAAACTAAATATAGAGTCGCATGGGAAACTTTAGCGGTGAGAGAAAAACGTGCACTAGTGAAAACAGCCTCCAAAAACTATCGAAAAAACCCAACAAACACAATTGCCTTAAAACTAAAAACGGCACAATATCAATTAGCAGGCATATATATAAAGGAACAGACAGAATACATTCAAAATCAGATAGATAAGATTAGAGACTCGGTGGAAGATAGACAATCTAGAATAGCCTGGCAAACAATAAACGAAGTGAGCAGAAGAAAGAACACAACCAAAGCAAAACTTAAAGCAGCAAACCAACAAGAAAGAATAAAACTGTGGAAACAGCACTTCGAAAACTTACTTGGAAACCCACCAAAAATAACGCATGAACCAATCACCAGAATAATTAGCAAACAATTAGACATTAAACTAGGACCGTTCACACAAGAAGAACTTGACTCGGTTCTCAGAAAAATTAAAAATAGGAAAGCTGCAGGGCTGGACGAAATTCCTCCGGAAGTATGGAAGACCATACAATTCGACGACATACTGCTCCGACACTGCAACGCAGTATACAATCAAAATCCGATAGATAGATGGATGAAGGGATGCATACTCCCCTTCCCTAAAAAGGGGGACCTCGGATTAGCCAAAAACTACCAAGGCATAACACTTACATCCATAGCTGCCAAAATCTACAACGCCCTAATACGAAACCGAATAGAACCCAAAATCGACAACATACTTAGAGAAAACCAAAATGGCTTCCGAAGAAATAGATCCACGACAAATATTAACCATCCGCAGAATCCTCGAAGGTGTACGGGCAAAGAACCTACAAGCGACATTAATATTTGTCGACTTTACCAAGGCTTTCGACTCCATTCACAGAGGAAAGATGGAACAAATCCTACTAGCGTACGACATACCTAAAGAAACCGTAGCAGCAATAACGATTCTCTATAGAAACACTAAAGTAAAAGTACGATCACCGGATGGAGACACAGAATACTTTGACATTGTAGCAGGAGTACTACAAGGGGACACGCTGGCCCCGTACCTCTTTATCATTTGTCTAGACTACGTACTTAGAACATCGATCGACAAAATCAAAGAGAATGGCTTCGAACTGACGAAGAAAAGAAGCAGAAGATAACCCGCAACAACAATTACCGATGCCGACTACGCCGATGACATAGCGATACTGGCAAATACACCTGACCAAGCCGAAACAATTCTGCATAGTTTGGAACGAGCAGCAGCAAGCATAGGCCTCTATGTTAATGCACACAAAACGGAATATATGTGCTATAACCAAACGGGGGACATCTCCACTCTAGAAGGAACCCCACTTAAACTAGTAGACAAATTCACGTACCTAGGAAGCAGCGTCGAATCAACCGAAAAGGACATCGAAACGAGGTTAATGAAAGCATGGACAGCTATTAATAGGCTATCGATTATATGGAAATCAGACCTAACCGATAAAATGAAACGCAGTTTCTTCCAGGCAGCGGTCACATCGATACTGTTATATGGATGCACTACATGGACGCTAACAAAACGACTGGAGAAGAAGCTACATGGCAAATAACACAAGAATGCTGCGTGCAATCCTGAACAAGTCCTGGCAGCAACACCCCACAAGACACCAACTGTACGGCCAACTACCCCCTATCACGAAAACTATCCAAATTAGACGAACCAGACATGCAGGACACTGCTGGAGAAGCAGAGATGAACTCATAAGAGATGTACTCTTATGGATCCCCACACATGGCCGCGCAAAAGCAGGACGACCAGCTCGAACGTACATTCAGCAGCTATGTGAGGATACAGGATGTTGTCCTGAAGACCTACCTAGGGCGATGAACGATAGGGAGGAGTGGCGAGAGAGGGTCAGGGATATCCGTGCTACCAGCGCGATATGATGATGATGATGATGATGATTTAATGAAACATGCTTAAATGAACGACTGCTGCCAAAGTATATATATATATATATATATATATATATATATGTAAGTATGTATGTATGTATATATGTATGTATAAACAGGATGTGTCATTAGATGACCTACAATGGTTGATATGCCATAAAACCAAACCAAACCAAACTAAACCAAACCAAAATTAGAATTCATATTAGGGATATATCTGATATATATTTTTGACTGCTAGATATTCATATCTTAATGAAAGTTTATTATAACTAATTGCAAATAAGTTACTTAATTATGAGAAGTACTCCATAAAGTGAATTTAATAGTTTTTTCCCTTGAGAAATCATAAAAACAAGATTGAGTGAAAATGCTGATCTCAAATTCGTTATCCAGATACAATTCATATCAACTATTTATTCATTCAAACTTATTTTCAGTTTTGTTAGCATAATCTTAATATTATTTTCTTATTATTCTAATATCATCTTAAAATTATTTTCTTATTATTCTAATATTATCTTAATATCATTTTCGTATCATTTTCATATTATCGTAATATTATTTTCTTATTATTTTAATATTAAAGCAACATCATGTCCAATTTTCAACTGATTTTTTAATTTTGTTAAGTTCTGCATTTTTGCTGTAAGTCACTTTTTGATTATTCAATTTGTGAAGGAGATATTTATGAAATGCTGTAGCATACACTGACAGCTTCTCAGCTGAGGGTTAAGAACCCCCACCAACGAGTGTCCCGGATATGATACTAAACAATCTGATGGTGAGGTTCCAGTAATGCTGGAGCTTCGAGGAATGTGGAGTACCCCTTTATTTCCATCGCTCCCAGGTCTACTCTGGCCCGGAGTGGTAGCACCTGATAAGGCCCTAGAACTAACTACATACTTATGCTAAAACTGAATTGCTTGAATTAGAACTGTTAGACTAAACTGAATAGCTTAAAATAGAAATGTTTTTGACAATTAAACTGTGTACTTAGATTTATAATGAGTACTTATGCTAAGCTGAATTGTTAGAAATGGAACTGTTTTTGAGATTGGAACTGTACTTACACTAAATTGGATTGTTTAATATAGAACTGTTTTGACATTTAACTGTGTGTAAACAAAATTTGCTGAATTAGGATTGTTTGAATAAACTGAATAGTTTGAAATAGAAATGTTTTTGATAATTAAACTGTGCAGTCATGCTAAACTGAATTGTTTTAAATAGCACTGATTATTTGTTTAAAAATAGATTTGGCGGCAAATTACCAACAAAGGTTGATATACCACAAAACCCAACCAACCAACCAACCAACCAATCAACCTTTTTCTCACATACCTTTTGACATTTTAATGATATACAGGGTATTTAAAAAAATTGATATCATTTGAGATCTACTGGGTGCTTCAGAAAATTTGATATCATTCAAAATGTACAATGTTTCAAAATTATCTAATAACTTAAATATTCTAATAACTTGACCAATTCTCGTTCAAATGATCTCAAATTTCAACAGCCTATATAGAGAAACAACACAAAATTCTATGTTTAATCTTAAATGGTTTATCTTTCCCAGTGAATGGTATTTCTATTGCTGAAAAAAAGCATAAAATATTAAAGCTTAAACTTAAATTTTAAAGCTGTTTCTACAAATGCTGTTAAAATTTCAAATCATTTGAACTAGAATTGATCTTTCGAAAACGCCTTATATATGTGTATATGCGCGCGTGTATATTTTAATGATATATCGATACAGTGATGTCTTTTAACTCCCAGAAATACAGATGCAGCCTTATTTTTCAATAATTGGGCTTTTATCTGAACGTTTTTTGATTTTTAAGGACTAGCTCATGTGCAATATTACTACTTGAAAATCCTAATTTAATTAATTTGAAATATCTCGTTGGGTTTACAGAACCTTTTTAATACTATCTTGATTCTATTAATCTTTAGTAAAGAGCAATATTAGCAGTTTCAGATTTTGTTATCGACTAGATTATTCCTTCCAATAAAACGTTCTGCCTCATAAATATAATAATCATATTCCTAATTTAGCGTTTGACGTAGAGCGACATCTACTTTTTCGTTTGCTTTTAGACGGGAATTAAAGCCAGGGTATATGTTTGTCCCTCTCATTCATAGTTTTGTTTCTTGACAGAACGTAGCAAAAAATGCGGCGAACCAAGTACAAGGGATTCTGACTCTCTCTTCATCGTCTCCCCTATTGTATCAAGAAGAGGAGGATTTGACTATTCCGTTACTAGTGTGATAGTGGTGACAGCGTTTGGAGCTGTTTTTGGTCTTGTCCTAGGGTGAACGAATAGGCTGCCGCGTAAAACTAACCATAGATTCTATATTGCAACCGAGGAGATTCAGGTAGATAAGGATGTAGTGACATCAACTTTCGCTGACCCTCGGGCTAGAAGTAGTACCTGTTCATCTCGTTCAGTCGTGTCGTTGTCTTTAGGCATGACGTGGCAAAAAAATAATAATAAACCAAAAAAATTCGTTTTGACGATAGCACTTCCCTCACTCTACAAAAGAGGGAAACGTTGAGCCATTCTGACATCAGTGTAACAGTCGTCATAGAGACTATGGTTATTGCTGGCATTGCCAATGCCCACAAAATGCTCCCGCCCTCGTTAAACAGAGCATATATCAACCACGGTATTCGAGGTTGGGATGAGTTTAAACAGGGAATCTAGAATGTTTGAAAATCATGAATACTAAATGGGAACATTTGAGACCATTTAACTATGTGCTAATTATTTGCATTAAGAATAGTTACTTTAAGCTATAATTGTTTACTAAGGATTATTATTTTATTTCTAACTTGTTTTTTTTCATCAGCGTTAACTGGTGATCTTTCACGGGATTCTGAGAGACGGTAAGTCTCTTCAGGTTTTCAGGTCTTTTCTATGTATTTTAACCGATCTCAACACTGATGTGATCTGTATGGTCTCGATTCTTCCACTGATTTTCAGTTCTGTCAATCTCTTTTCCAAACACTTGGAGACAGTTCCTAGCGTACCAACTATTTTCAGCTTTATTTTCGGTTTCTTTCAATCTTTCGCTGTGTCTTTACCCACGATTTAGGGTGAGGGGAGGTAGTGATTATGTGTACTTAGCTGAAGAGTGTGTAAATAATTGAATAAAATACATTTCTAAAAATTTAATAAATTTTGTTTCTTCAACTTGTGTGAAAAATCTATTGAAAAACAAAAGTTACAGTGTCTTTTCTTGTAAAAAAATCTTTATAACAGAGCGAAAATGAGCGTCACTAATTTTCATTACTTGAAAGAAAAGTTCATGCATTCTATGTATCAGTTTTCATTGTACTATCAATGGCAATGGAAAAAATAACACTTGAATGTGTAGATATACACAGGAAATATCAATTCATTCCCAAAACTAAAAAAGTATTAATTTTGGGGCAAAAATAAACACAAGAAGCTGTAAATTTTGTATCTCTATTTTCGCATTTATTGACCAATCGGCGCTTTCGGTTTCTTTTTTTAATTACATATTAACCTTTGTAGGTTATTTAATGCTAAAGCCATCCTTCTAGAAGAACAGTAGTGGTACTATATAACCAATAGTTGGGAGGATAAGGGGATTCAATCCTTTCCCGAGGGTATTTGTCCGAAAGGGATCGTCATAGCGCGACTGGAGTTCGAACTCGTTTACTACAATTCCGCAGTCCATCGCTTTAACCATTACACCACGAGGACACCCCCACCACTCGGCGGATTCGTTTGTAACGAACCCTTTTTGAGTTTCTTTGAGATCGCAGACGATAATATACTTTTTGTATGTAAAAGATCTTTGTGTGAGTATGTTACTATGAAATGAACAATCAAACATGTTTATTCCTAGTAAGTGAATGCAGCTTAAAAATCAGGTGTAAAAGAAAGTAATGTTAGTATTATCATCACAATCGAAAAAGGGTCAACAAAATATTTTCTCTCTAAAAACGTAATCAAGCGATGTTGAAATTAAATACATTCAGAATGATAGATTTTCACTTAAGAGAAATAAAGACGAAAGTTTTGAATGGAAATATAAATGAATGAATAATCTACTGAACATTTCGTCGCTTTATATATAAGATTCAGATAGGGTTATGATTAGATTTTTAAGAATGGATTTATTTATCTATGAGTCTAATTGGTTAAAAGATGTATTTTTAATAATATAGGGGAGAAAAAGTTTCTTAAATTATGCTGAGTTTTGATCCTTCAAAATATTTTAGACAATTCAAATATTATTGACCGTTAGAATCGAACTCATTCATGGGCATTTATCCAATCATTCAATCAGAAGCAGGATATGACATAAGGTTTTTTTGAGCAATATACTTAATAGATTCTTAAGCGGAGTACAGCTAGTTAGAATAAAGAATTTGTCTTCAACTATATTGATTGCTGTGCCAAGACTAAAGAACCTTATCTAGCACATCATAGCTGTAAGTGGAAAAGATGGATTCATGCCTTTCCTAAGGGCATTATTAGCACGAAGGGAAACGTAAACAGCCTCATCCAGGTTTTGAACTAGGTTAGCCAAATCCATTTTCTTACTTGGGGAACCGTTATGTCGACATTTTTTGTGGCTTTTTAATATTTGAGAATATAAACACTCTCGATACGCCTCCAGCCCTCTTACGAACATTTATGGTAAAGTACAGTTTAGAAGGAGATTGGAGAGAACCATGACTGCTCATGTCTGTTGGAGACATTATATATATATATATATATAGAGAGAGAGAGAGAGAGAAAGAGGGATAGATAGATAGATTGAGAGAGAGAGAGTGTGGGGGGAGGTAGTGAGAGAGAGACTATCAATTTATTTAATATGAGCGTTTTATGCCGACATCGTAAGTTTATAATAAGCATCTGAGAATCTTGTATTACCGGTACAATCCACTCGTGTTTTATCGAAAACATTCAATTATATCATAATCAATAACATTCCTACACATCAGTCATTTCATATCTATCTATCTATCTGTTCATTATCAATCTAGATATCAGTCTAATCATTATCTGTCTATCTATCAGTCTGTTCGTATCTATCTAAGTACATAAAAGAGATCAGTGTTTAAAAACTTTGAGTAAAGAAAATTGTCCAAATCCTTGATGTCTATCCATGCACTACAGAAAAAAATCAAACTTCTTTAGAGTGGCGTCAACATTTACAATTGCGAAGAATTTATATGTTCTAAATAGAAAAATGAAAGATTTCATTAAGAATGAGCAGGAAGAGGTAGGTTTTAACAGAAGAATTGTTTCCAGTAAGGAATGGGTGGCTCTCATAGAGAGAGAAAAAGAGAGAGAGAGGGAGAGAAGAGAGAGAGAGAGAGAGAGAGAGAGAGAGAGAGAAAGGCTATAATGATGAACAATTTTCAGCGAGAACCCGTATTACGGCAAAACATCACTAATTATACAGAATTTAAACTTCCACATAGAAAAAGGAAAACGATTTATCTTGAAGTCGACGACCTTAGTCGAGGGTAACCCGAAGGCTCCTTTTTCAATAGCTACTACACCGAGGCGTAGGGGAGGACGCTACTCTTTTCCCTGGATTGCTCTACTTTACCTTTGAGCCTTACGTTATAATGCTGAGTGTTAATCAAAGCGAATTCAAGTAGCATTTTTTGAGTTTTTGGTATGACTCGACCTGGGATTGAACCCCGGTCTCTCGGACCATTGGCGAACACATTTTACTCATTAGGCCAATGGCCCGGTCTTAAATAATGAAACATAAATAATTAAGTATATTGGTAATTCTTCAAGAGGGATATGTAAAATAATGACATAACATTATAGTTAATGTAGTATTCAGTGACATGATTTAAAAAAACAAGTCTTATTAATAAATGTTCACAAGTCCAAGTTGTCGTACTGGTTATGGGCAAACAAACAAGCTTAATATGCAAAGATTGAAGTAAAAAAATGTTTGATATAGAGCAATTATGACAGATAGCAGCTGAAAAAGGTCAAAAGATATTGTAGTTGAAACATTCCGAATATGACTGAGATGTGTACAATAGTTCGAGGCGTGTAACGAATATAAGAGACGTATCTGTCTATACACAATAGAACGATTCAAACTTTATCACACCCCGTCTGCTGGGGCTGTAAAATACTGCACCTTTGTAGAAGGATACCCCACTACCACCACCACCAACGAGTGTCTTGGGTATGACATTAAATTCTGAATCTGATGGTGAGGTTCCGGTCCTGGAGATTTTGATAATGTATGGCACTCCTTCATTGCCATTACCCCCAGGTCCAACCTGACTTGGATTCGTTGTAACTGTTAGGGTCCCATCTATTGACCAAATAAAGCTGTTCAATCATTCAATACGGAATTATTTACATAAGAATACCTGATAAATAGAATTACTAATGTTATACAACAATAGTTGAAATAACAATATTGCATGCAAGCAAATGATTAATATTTAATGGAATAATTAATGTTAAGAATAGTTGAAACCATTAACTGTGTGCAAATAAATGATTAAAATTAGATATAATAATTAGTGTTAATAGTTTAAACCATTTAACTATTAGCAAAGAAATGATTAATATTAAATAGAAATATTTGAAACCATTTAACCGTGTGCAAACAAATGATTAATTTTAGATTGAATGATTAATGTGAGGAATACCATTTAACTATGAGTAAACAAATGAACTCAATGAACTCGTTTAAAAATAAAGTTAAATACTAATTATATATATATATATATATATATATATATATATATATATATATATATATACGTGTGAGTTAAAAAGATAGTTGTTGTGAATCTGGCAGTATGTTAGAAATATGTGGAAAGTTGGATAAATCAAACACTTAACTCAAATTTAGATGTGTGATATTTCCTTCAGCTTTATTTCATCGCGAACTTCTTCACACAAAGACTGTTTTCTGAGTTTTTCTATTTAAAAGCATGTGAGGAGAAATGATAATATGGTGGAGTGGGTATAATTGTAGCATGAAAATTTCGGAGGTATTTAAAGTCAAATGTATCAGATTTCATTAAAGGTTTTCTGTTTTGAAAGTGGACATAGATTTTAGGGCTGATAAGAAAAAAATTAGGGAAGAGTTTGAATGAAAGGGGTTTCGGCATAACTTGTTTCATGGAAAGATGATGACTATATTGAGATATCTCAGAAAATTGTCTATATTGTGGTATCTAGGTTGTAAATAGGGTGAGGAAAAGCTAAGAGGCAAAGTGATAAGGAAAGGCAAAAGGAAAGGATATATATATATATATATATATATATATATATATATATATATATAACAGGATTTGGTATTAAATCACCCAATAGGGTTGATATACCGTAAGAAACCAACCAACCAACAAAACCTCATCGTAACATAGTTTAATTTATTTACATGACAATCAGTGAACCAATTGGGTTTCGTTTCAACAGTGTTTCATTGATTATTCTACTTATTAAAAAGTGGAGTTTTCATACTCTGTTCCTCTCTTCCCGGCGACTGCCTTAAAAAAGTGTTAGCGAATAAACTTATGTGTTCGTCACTTTTTCTCACGGTGAGGTTACAACTGTACATTTGGTCTGTAATGGTGCAAACGTTGTTGTACGAAATGGAATTGGCGACTCGATTTCAAATCCAGGGCAAAACTATTTGTGTTTATTTTTGTTCTTACACACTTGCAAAAGGCATTAACCCATCTGTTCTCCCTGCTATGTGTAAATAGTAGGACAGAGCGTTGGTTCGTAAACCAGTCATGGAGAAGGAAAACTCTGAATACGAACCAGGTGTACTCCACGCAAAAATTGACATTGTGCCACATCTGGCTCGTGATGGGAAGGTTATGTTAATACATACATACGAGGTTCATTCAATAAATAAGGTGAATTTGCAATGTAACGACTCGCATTGCACACTGGAAATACAAATTCGCTGTTTTATTTTTCAATATAATCTCCATTCTTTTAAGCAAATATTCCCATCGGAAAACGGCATAGAAATCATTTGAAGTCATTTTCTCACAGTCATCTTTGCTTCATCATTAGAAAACTTGAAAACTTTATTCCACGCAGAAATTATTTGAGGGGGCCGAACAAGTAGAAATCAGAGGGATGTCAGATCTTGATAATAAGGAGAATGTGGCAGTTGTTCCCAACCAAATTGACAAATAGTTTCCTCTGTTCCTGAATTTTCCGGGTGAAACCCAACGATAATTAAACTTAAAAAAGACGAGGTCATCACGCCCAATTTTCATAGAAATTCTCAGCTGTTCAGGAATATCCTCTATTGTAACTCCTCAGTAAGCTTAAAAGAGCACATTTACTGAAACCACCATTTCAGGTGTGCATGCCATTGTGGGTCTGTCTGGCTTGTCTTCACATTGAATACAGTTTCGAACTTCTTTAAATAATGTAACCTATTTGAAAACATTTTTTTACTTAAGCATACTCTTCAGTACAAAACCCTTATTCTTATGTAAATTTCACATGGTTTGCAAAAAAATAATGACAGACCTCTGTTCATTCCTGGGCCAATCTGTCTGATTTGCCGCCACTTTGAATGGTTTCAAAACGAGTATTGGAAAAATATTTATTTTACTTTCTTCAAAAAATATTTATCTAATGATCCTCGTACATACATACATACACATATACTTAATATACAAGACAACCCGTGAACCTATTGGGTTCCTGTTGTAATTGGTCCATGAAAATATTGATGTTTCAATGTAGAAAGACGTAAATGGTTCTAATTAAGTCTTTATATTTACATTCAGAATTTGAATGACTAAAAGTTGAAGTTCAACGCTATGGAAGCTCTTACGAAATAATTATTCATTCATATTGAAAATTACTTTATTCTATACGTTAGAGCGTCTTAAGTATATTGCTTAAATAATACTCTCACTTCGTGTCGTTTTTGGGATGGTAGTATTTACATACACACACACACACACACACACACACACACACACACACACACACACACACACACACACACACACAGCTGAGGAATAACACCTCTCAAAATGAGTGTTTAAGGTAGGAGACTAAACTGTATCACTATGTGCGAAAAACTGCGCAAATTCTTTGTATCGTTACTTATTAGCTATAATTTTCTACTAAGGATTATTAACAATATTTGTTAAAACCAATTGTTGATGTAAGATTGGAATACTTGAAACTATATAAATGTAGGAAAACAAACGATCGTCTTTAAATAGGAACACTTATTTTAAAGCATATATTTGCATTTGAATCATATAAATGTGCCAAAAATATTATCACTATAGTCAAATAAATTTTCCGAAAATATTTTCACTATAGTCAAATAAATTTGCCAAAAATATTATCACTATAGTCAAATGAATTTGCAAAAAATATCACTATAGTCAAATAAAGAGTGCGATTAAAAATATGTAATGACACGTTGAGAATATAAATTGTTATGATTGTAATAAAAAAAAAAACAAACAAATAAATCAAATTTGGGGGTCACGGGTGGTATGTCGGGTGGTGCCCCGGGTTTGCTAATCTAGCTTGCGAGACTAGCAAAACTTCCCGGGTGAGTTCGAGTCTCATTAGGTGCCCCATTCAAACGGCCTCGTGCTATATCTAAGTAAAAAGCTTTGTAAATTCAACAAATGAATCAAATTTTGGTATTAAATAACTTATGAACAGTTTATATCTTGTTTAATAAACCAAACAAATCCAAACCAAAATAACTTATTTAACCGAATGCTAAAATCTGGCAACTGTGAAGAATATATATATATAAAAAAAAAGATAAATATGATATACAAAAAATAATAACCCGATTTCGCTATTAAATAACCCATAAAGATAGGCCGTTAGATAAACTACACCCCACACATATTCGCACTTTGAATAAATACATTTACACATTATATATATATATATATATATATATATATATATATGATGAGAATTTTAGTAATAGATATTTATCGTTTTAGTAAAAGATATGTGTTTATTTATAACTAATTCTTTTGCCAGAGGATCCACGATGATCGGCTCATAAAATCTACTTACAATTTTTTGTATAAAGTTGAAGAACTCTCATCCAATTGACAGAAACACGTAGACAAAACCAGTCTTTACCTTGAAAATCCGGTTATCTTTGGAATGCACTTCAGATTCGTTGATAAGCTTCTCTCAAGGCTTTTTAACCTGTACGTGTGAAAATGTTTGTAAATAAATTAAAAGCCAAGTCTGTTTAATCTTTCTTTCCTTGTCATCGTTTGAAACATGAAAAATGTCCTCTGATGAATTGAGTGAGATATTTCTAGCAAATATCACGTAATCACTCCAAAAAGCACAATTGCACGATGTCCACTAGTGTAAATCCGTCGCTAGTGTCATCATAATTAAAACTTACTTTGATCTGCATACACTATTTTCTTCTACAAATGGTTTGTTATTCCATATTTAGTTATTTTTGTTCTTTAATAATAATAATAATAATGATAATAATAACAGAATTGAGAAAGATGATGGTGATATCAATTGTGATTGATGCTCTTGGAACGATCCCAAAAGGATTGGAAAGAGGACTGGAGGAATTGAAAATCGAAGGACGAATCAAGACTCTCCAGATTACAGCATTGTTGAGATCAGCCAGAATACTGAGAAAAGTCCTGGAAACCAGAACAGACTTGATTTGAACTGAGAGTCCAATAAAATTCCATCAACTAACACTGGTGCAAAGAAATGACAAGGCATGAAATAATAATCATAATAATAACAAGCCAAAATAAAGAAGAAGACCGGCGTCTCGGCGGGCCACAGAGCGAAATTTGAAGCAAATGAATAGAGAGACAAATACTAAGACCTTCTGAGAACTAAAAAGAAAACTATGGGACGTGAAGATGACGATGATACTAATTGTAATTGATGCAGTTGGAACGATCCTCAAAGGCTTGGTAAGAGGGCTGGAAGATTTAGAAATCAGAGGACGAACCAAGACAATCCAAACTACAGCATTATTGAGGTCGGTCACAATTCTGAGAAGAGTCCAAGAG
Source organism: Sepioteuthis lessoniana (assembly GCA_963585895.1). Taxonomy (NCBI): domain Eukaryota; kingdom Metazoa; phylum Mollusca; class Cephalopoda; order Myopsida; family Loliginidae; genus Sepioteuthis; species Sepioteuthis lessoniana. Next base: position 83,143,983 of record OY757910.1, read on the forward strand.
ACATGAGAAGATTTGCTGTCACTCAGACGCCGGTGAAAGATCATCACCTAACGCTGACGTTAAAACTTACAATAATAATAATACAAGATAAAATAGGACGCTGTATTCATTGGAAAATATGTAAATACTATGGAATAAGGAAATGTGAAAAATGGTATAAATCCCAACCAGAATCAATAACAGAAGCAAAAAGAGTCACTGTTCTCTAGGATTTTGCTATTCAAATTGATAGAAAAATAAAGAGTTATAGATCAGACATGGTAAAGGCAATAAAATAATAACATGCCTTCAGTGACAATAGATAACATCAGTTAAAGACAATGATAAAATAAGGAAATACAAAAACCTGGAAATAGAAATTGAAAAAATGTGGCACCTTTAAGCTACCACCGTTTCAGTTAAAGTAAGAGCCCTGGGTATAAATTTGAGAGGGATAGGTAAACACATAAACAAGATATTTGTCAGTTCCAGCCAATATCAAATAAAAAAATTGCTGTTTGCAGAACTGTTCATCTACTCAGGGGAGTATTATCAATGTGAATGAAAACATATCACCCAAAAGAGACTGTAAAATAAATAAATAGATAAACAAAAATAGAATGCACATGGCAACTATCTTACTTCAACCTAGACCTTAGGTCAAAACTTGGTAAAGTGTTGTCAGAAACTGAAAGTTTATTACTTGTTGATAAGCCGCGGACTGTTCCCTGAGGGATGCCGCACGGGGACCAGCGGAACAGGAGAGCTACCATATATTGATCAACACATCATCAACGTGAGCAAAATGAGACGAAAAAAATCTAGCTATGGCATAGATTGATAACAAAAAGCCATACGATTTAGTCCCGCAAAGCTGGATAATACATTGTCTTAAACTGTACAAGATATCTGACGAAGTCAAAGTTTATCGAAAAAACCTTTAAAAAATTGGAGAGTGGAACTGACAGTAGGAAGAAAAGGATTAGCTGAAGTGAAAATCCAGAGGTATCTTTCTGGGAGATGTGCTATCATTATTACTATTCGTGATAGCGATGATGCCACTCAATCACATACTTAGAAAATGCACAAACGGATACAAACTTACTGAATAGCAGAAAGAGAGCAATCGTCTACTGTACAAAGAGGACATCAAATTGTTTGCGAAAAAATGGAAAAGTATTTGAAACACTAATATAGACAGTGAGAGTATATAGTCAGGACATAGGGATGGAATTTGTCATGGTAAAATGTGCCGTGCTAGTAATGAGAAGCGGGAAACGACACACGACGGGGAGAATAAGACTATACCAAAAAAATCAGAATGCACGATAAAATTGAAATTTACAAGCACTTGGAGATATTGGAAGCGAACACCACAAAACAAACGGAGATGAAAGAAAAATTTAAAAAGAATATCTCAGGAGAGCGAGGAAACTACTCGAAACCAAACGATATAGTGGAAATCACATCAAAGGGATAAACGCCAGAGCTGTCCCCCTAGTAAAATACTCGGGACCATTCTTGAAGTAACCGAAGGAAGAACTGAAACAAATGGACCGGAGAATAGGAAAACTGATGACAATGCATCAGGCCTTACATCCCAGAGAGGACGTTGACAACCTGTATGTGTCAAGAAAAGAGGGAGGAAGAGGACTTGCCATCATAGAAAATAGCCTCAATGCATCAATGCAAAGACTCGAAGACTATTAAAAATGCAGAGAGAGACTGGTTATAGCGACCAGAAACAATACAGACAAAACAAGCATTACAAGAACAAAAATAACCATAAAACAAAAATGGGAAGAAAAACAATTCTATGGACATTTCAAACGACTAACAAGTGAAATTTCACACAAAATAACTTGGACGTGGCTAAGAAAGGGAATCTTTAAAAGAAAAACTGAATCTCTTCTGACACCCGCCCAGAACAACGCTATATCAATGCAAAAATAGACAAGACACAACAAAATATCAGATGTTGACTATGTGGTGATAGAGATGAAACAATCAATCACATAATAAGCGAATGCAGTAATCCAAAACCAATCCTATAAAATTAGACGCTTAAACTTCTCTGGGATTTTGAGATACAAACTGATGACAAAATCACTGCCAAACGACCAGACTTAGTGATAGTTAATAAAAAAAAGAGAACCTGCCGAATGGCGGACTTTGCCGTTTTTCGGCTGACCACAAGGTAAAACTGAAAGAAAACGAAAAGAGATATAAGTATTTATACCTTGCTAGAGACCTGAAAAAACTGTGGAACATGAAAGTAATGGTGATACCAATTATAATTGGTGCGCTCAGTACAGTCACTAAAGGATTGGTACGGGGACTGGAGGACTTGGAAACGAGAGGGCGAGAGAAAACTATCTAAACTACAACATTATCAAGATCGGCCAGAATACAGAGAAGACATGTGAAGACTTGATGAAATTTACTGTTATTCAAACTCCAGTGAGAAACCATCGGCTAATGCTGGTGTGAAAAGCTTTCAAAAGAGTAAACAATAAGTATTATTTTTATTATTATTATTACTATTATTATTACTTCTATCGAATTTTTCAGGTCTCCAGGACTCTTCCCAGTATTATAGCCGATCTCATCAAAGCAGTTGTTTGAATGGTCTCGATTCGTCCCCCGATTCCAACCACCCATGTAAGCATGGGGTAAAAATGGATCACTCAGTCCAAGTCATAAAGCTGGACCGAGCGAAATTAAAGGAATGAAAAAATAGAAAAATACCTCGACCTAGACAGAGAACGGAAAAAATTATTCACAGAATAATGGCAATTATATGTTATGAGGTGACAGAGATGAAATGGCTATTCTCATGCAGCAAACTGGCGCAAAAGGAATATAAGACTATATATGATTGGGTGGGAAAGGTGATGCAATGGGAACGATGCAAGGGACCATGCTTACAAATGGTATATGCACAAAAAAGAATCTGTCCTCATAAAAGAGATCCCTAAAATTATTAGGGATGGATTCCTCATTCCCGGTCAGAAGGTGAGGCCTTTTATTTTCAAACACAAGGAAAAAAGTTGTCATCCGGTGGATTTTACTGTTCCCGTGGACCCTAGGGTGAAAATAAAAGATCAAATAGAATACTTAAAAAAATCCTGGAGATCGGGGGAGACATGCTGTCACTTAGTCTTCAGTAAAAAAAAAAAAGAAGAAAACAAAGCAAAAACAAAAAAAAAAAAGAAACAAAAAAAGAAAAACAATAAAAATTAGCGTAAAAGATTCGCCAGGGTCTAGAATAATAATTAAGATTAGCATATGGACTAGAGTAGTTTGATTAGCAATAAAAAAAGTAATACAACAGCAATATATATATATATATATATATATTCTCATCCATAGATACACTGTTTCGTTGTATCACAACACTTCAGTGTGGCCAGACACGTAGGACGCTTGAAGCTGGGATCGAAATCCACCCAACTTTACGTTAGACTTAGTATCATGCCGCTCAACCACAAGTGAATCACATCATCTCGGGAATTATGAGGTATTATGTAGGATCTTTCTTTTGTTTACATTTTTTACCTTACCAGATACCAGAATGCTCAATTCATTCGAAGAACTTTGCATTATGCGAGTGGCAGCCGTAAATTTCTTTGCCAGAGTGCTCAACCTCCGCGTGGCTAGACACGTAGGACGCTTGAAGCTGGGATCGAAACCTGCCCAACTTTTACGTTAGATTTAGTATCATACCGTTCAGCCAACAAGCGAAAATTAACAGGTGCACAAAGAGATTTTTTTAAATTATTTATTTTACTCCTACACGTGTTTCTAGCATCTTATCGTGGATCTATTTTAAAATAGTTACTTTTTTCTCTCTTTAGACAAACAAAAAAAATTTAAAAAAAAGAAAAGAAAATATATTCTAAAATTTAAGATTTTAATGAATGTATGCACATCAGATCAATTTGATATTGTCAAGCTGTTCAGCGAATCAGTATCAATTCAAAATACTTTTTGGTCAACAGTCTCAACATTTCTGATTAGAAGTTTTTGGCGAAACACAGTTTCATATCATGCTAAAAGAGGCGTTCAGAGGTGCTGTGACCAGTGAAAAACTCATTTGAATTAGTGTGTTGAATGCCAAAGTGACTATCATAAAGAAAATTTACGTTTCCTTCATTATTTATTTCTCTCTTCTCAGTGATCCATTTCAGAAAACGTGACTTTAAAATCTTTCAGTCACCCTAAAATATTTTGAAAATCAATGTTAATGTTAGAACTGGTGTTAGAACAATAAAGAAGTCATTTTCTGAATAAAATTGTTGCTTCTATCTTTTCTTTGAGTGGCGGCGGAAAGCCACATTCTGAGATTTCCTAGGTGAGTGAAGTCAACACCGAGACACATTATCAAGGATTTTGAATGTTAACAAAGATGGTCCGTTTGAATGTATTTGATCCTATGCCCTAAAGGATCAAAATTTATCAACCATAAACAATATCAAGTGTACACTGTTGGAAGTTTGCATTAAATTCATCTTGCACATGTTTGAAAGAATCGTCTGTAAAATATGTTTACATTTGCAAAGCATCACAGATGGCACAGCACAAAGGAATGAATGCCCAAATAAAGGTAGCACATGATACAATCATTTAAAATATCAAACAATGTTCTCTGAGAACGGTTGCCACATGAATAATATTTTGGCATGAAATGTATTTGTTTAAACTACCAGCTTATCCTTAGGGTTTTTAGATGAAGCATTATTTTTGAAATTTTAACAGGCATTTTTTTTTTTCGTTTTAATTCCAATTGCTTTTTATTGCGACCTCCCGTAACAAAAGGTTTGGTTTGGTTTAGTTTGGTTTTATGACAAATCAACTATTGTTGGTTATTTAATGCCAAATCCGTTTTTATACATACAAACAGTTCTATTTCAAATAATTCTGTTTAGCATAAGTTTTTAGTTTAAATGTCAAAAATAGTTGTATTTCAAAAAATTCAGTTTAGCATTAAGTACAGTTTTTTGTTTACACACAGTTAAATGTCAAAACAGTTTTATTTCAACCAATTCAATTTAGCATAAGTACATTGTTTAGTTATATTTAATCGATAGATATGACCCTATCCGGTGCTACCACTCCGGGCCAGAGTGAACCTGGGAACGATAGAAATGAAGGGATACTCCGCATTCCCTAAAGCTGCAGTATTACTGGAGCCTAACTCAGGACACTCGTTGATGGAGTCTTACCCCTCTGTAGAGATGCAGTTGGTGTATTCTGCAGCCCCAACCGACTTGGCCATCCCATAATAAAAGAATGGGACTGTTGACTGGGACATATGAGAAATAATAGATTTTTTTGTTCATTCAACAGAAATGCAGCTTAGCTAAAACTTTAAAGTCTAATGAAATCCACTGAGTTTCGTTTATTGCCACCAACATCTTTTAACTTGGAATATCTTATGATAATTATCATCTATTCACGACTTACAGAACTTATTATATAAATACAGCAGATTCCGGCAAAAATATCTTTTACTTTAATTTTAAACTTGTTTTCTTTCAGGTTGGGCTAATAGATATTAAACCTTTCAGCCGTTTTGTTGCTAGTTCATCCACTGAGCTATGTTTGAAATGTTTCCTTATGCTGTAGTTGCTGTAATGATCATCTGTTGTTGTATGACAAGTTATGATTTATAAAGCACGAGAAATAGACACAGAGTGCATTAAATTTCCTTTTTATATGTTTTTTTATACAACTCGAGAGGATCTTGGCCTATTTTCTAGAAAAAAAAAAGAAAGATCATGTGTTGGGATCTGTTGTATGTTTATGGTGGTAGACAAGGACAATGAATGACAATAGGCAAATACGGAGAAATATTTCAGAAAGCTCATAAAAATGACGAGAATACGTTTATTTCTACTTGACATACACAAGAAATAGTTTTATTGCCTTGAAAATTTGGACCTGTGTTACGTGATAAATCGTTGGAACGATCTTTTACCGTATGTGTTGTTGGAATGTTTAAAAAAATGTTTTCTCATTGGGATATCTGGAAAATCCGGGTGCTAAAAAAAAAGAATAAAGAATGCAATAATCATGAAAATACAATGAATATGGCACCAAGAGAGCTTGAGAATAGAGTAATATATAAGTTTGAAAGGTTTGATTTGGGATTTAGCTAACAAATGATTTTCGTATTATGACATTTTTTTTTCATCATACAACGTGTGAAAGCACGTGCGATACCCTAGCCTCATCAGCCGCCAACCAGGGTGATAACACAGTTTCGGTAGCTCAAGGCGGTACTGCCACCTTGAGCTACCGTATTATGTATTATGACATAATGAAGTGCTAGGTCACAATGAAATATTATGCAATGAAATATAATGAAATGTTATGACGCTATGAAGTGTTATGATATAATGAAGAGGTAGGATGCAATAATGTGTTACGATAAAATGATATATTATGATATAATTGCGTGTTACGATACTGTGAATTGTTGCCATCTAATAAAGTTTCATGATAGAATAAAGTGTTACTATACAACGATGTGTTAAGATGAAATGAAGTTTTATTTCAACTTATGAAGGGTTCAACACTAAAAACAGAAAGGAAACTGTTCCAGCTCTTGACCAAAAGACTGCATAAAAAATGTCAACAGTTGAACCAAAAGAAAAATATCCGATCAACGAGTGTCGACTGAAAAGTTCATAGGCGCACCAAGGTACTGTAAACCAAATTCATAGGCACACCAAGGCAGTAAATCTTGGAATTTGACCAAATGAGGTTTATTTTTCAGCAAAACCCCCTTACAGTCCACACACTTTTTTCGATCGGTGTTATTATGCTTGAATCCCATTAGTCTAAATAGTTAACAGCAGATATAACATCATATGAAATTTTCTGCCAACCCTGGTACATAGTCTTCTAAACATTTACGAAGAAGGCATTCTAAGTTTGGCATTTCGACCTTTGTGGATTATTCAGGGTTAAATCTACCCTTAAAGAACAATTTTAGTACTATTTAATTCATAGCTGGTAGGTTAAGAGGGTTCATAACTTTTCCGAAGGTATTAGTCCAAAAGTGAAAGTAATAGCGCGAGTAGCATTCGAACTCGCTTACTACGATATCACAGTCCAGCATAACGGCACTAGAACCCTTCTAAAGAAATTCAACTTGGGCCTATTATCATTTTTAAAAAATATCAACGAGCCACCCACATAGCAGATTCCAGATAGCCGGTCCAGTGACAGATTAATCTTCATTGTACGTGTTTAAAATACTTAGTCCACTTTGTGGAAATAAAAAAAAAAACGACCCCATTCACTCCACTCAGATAAATTAGCTTGTTCACAAAGTTTTCAACAGATGAGTTTCTATCAGTGGTTCGAGATAAACGAATCTTACCTAGCACTTGACAAACATATCAGTAGCCTTACAGACAATGTAATGGAAATATAAACTCTTTTGCTGACAGCTTTAGTTTCGGCAGATCTCAGTGACACATTTTCCAGTAAGAAACGACACTTTGTAATCAATGGTAATCAGTGTAATTGCACTCTGTTCGCTGTGGCAGTAAAGTACGCCAGCTGCATCACCGTAAAAGGGTAAGATCCCCACCCAACGAGTCCACCTTTTGATTTGATTTAATTTCATTGTTTAATGAAAAATCGATCTTTGAGGGTCTTTCAATGCCAAATATATCCTTGTAGAAAGACAGCAGTGATACTATTTAATCCATAGTTGGGGGTGGGGTTAAGAGTATTCGTACCTTTCCCAAGAGTATGAGTCGGAAAGTTAACGTAATCGCACGACTGGAGTTCGAGCTCGCAGTCTAGCACTTTAGCCATTATGCCATGGAGATTCCCCGGCCACCTCTTAGTAGTAATACTTGAAGAAGGATCCTGGTGGCTGACAATCTTTGAAACGGCAACCAAAGTGGTCAAGTGGCTTGCAACACTCCACCTTGGCTCTTACTGAATTAGAAAGGTAGTCAAAAAGATCCGATCTGATCAGTCGGCTGGTCATGCCAAGCTCTAGCACCTCTATGATTGTCTCAACTTCGAGGTGCTCTGGTGCCAAACAAGTACCCGACCCTATTTTATCTTAAAAATGGTAGAAGGCTTTGGCTGCCGCCGCAGGCATTGGCCTCCATGTCAATGCACACAAAACGGAATATATGTGTGATAATAAAACAGACGACATCTCCACACTAGACGGAACCCCTCTGAATCTAGTAGACAAATTCACCTACCTAGGAAGCAGCGTCTCATCAACCGAAAAAGACATCAACACACGGCTTACGAAGGCATGGACAGCTATCGATAGGCTATCGATCATATGGAAACCAGACCTGACCGATAAAATGAAACACAGTTTCTTCCAGGCAGCGGTCGTATCGATACTACTATATGGATGCACTACTTGGACGCTAACTAAACGGCTGGAGAAGAAACTAGACGGCAATTACACAAGAATGTTGCGAGCAATATTGAACATGTCCCGGCGGCAACTCCCCACAAGACACCAACTATACGGTTACCTGCCTCCCATCACGAAAACTATCCAAGTTAGACGAACCAGACATGCCGGACACTGCTGGAGAAGCAGGGACGAGCTCATAAGTGATGTACTCCTATGGACCCCCGCATATGGCCGAGCAAAAGCAGGACGACCAGCTCGAACATACATACAGCAGCTCTGTGAGGATACGGGATGTAGCCCTGAAGACGTGCCAGAGGCGATGAATGATAGGGAGAAGTGGCGAGAGAAGGTCAGGGATATCCGTGCTAGCGGCACGACATGATGATGATGGTGATGATGATTAGCGTTAGATTACGATATATGAAGCCATTTAACCGTGTGCAGACAAATGAGCTCAAACTCATTTAAAAATAAAGTTACATACATGTACATGTATATATATATATATATATATATATATATATATATCCAGTCAGCGTCCGAAGACAATGGGTGTGGATTATTCGCTTATAGAATATATGAGGAATTTCATATAAATCTATGAGAGTGCTTAATGTATGGCTATTATTATATATTCCCTCTCCAGATTTACATAATATTACTCACATATAGCGCGTATACAATGCAATTAGAAGAAAACTCAAACCATATAATAAAAATTTAAGCAGGTTCGAGTTTTCTTCTAATTGCATTATATATATATATATATATATATATATAAAATAAGTGATGTAATACTTGATCATGTGGTATCTCTTCCATCAGTCCGGAAGACACATGGTTAAACATTGTCCTTATCCCCATACTTCGTTTCCTTCCTTCGTTTTAAATCCTTTTACGGTTCCAAAACCAATTAGAAATGTCACAAAGAAAAAAATAGTAAGACTGATTCTTTTCACGTTAAAATGCAACTTGTTTCTTCTGGTGAGATGTTACTTAAAATCTTTAAACAGCTCTGTAAAGAGTAAAATGTTGTATACTAATTTTTTCGGCTAGTCATTTTCTTAGTAAGTTCTGATAATCACGTCAGGCAAAGTCTTAGTAGACCGTGGATTGCAGAACCGAATGTATAAGCTAGACAGAACAGTACAGTCATCGACAGCGGATATATCCCTGGTCAACAATTGCCGGGATACGAGGTGACGATGGTTACTTTGATAGAAAGGAAAGAGAGCATTAGTCATCCTTCAGTCTGAGAACAGAACGAAACAGACTTTTTATAAAAAAAAATATGACCTGGTTAGTTAATAAGGATCACCGAAAAGACGGAAAAGTTAACTTTGAATCTTATTTTTTTTTTATTTTTTTATTTTTGGTAATTGATTTTGTGACAACGAAAAGAGATTCGGCTCTGGTTGGGCTCATCGCATTTGACTTTTGTGAAGGCGAAATACTACGATTTTAAACAAAGAATATTTTCTCTCTTAAATGAAAGCTTAAAATGAAAACCCACTTAATAAGTGCCGGTCAGTTTGTTCCTTTTTGTGGAGCTGACTCATGGTTTATGTGGTTTCAACTAAAAAAATTTCTTGACACTCAACACAACGTGGGTTGCAGTCGTTTGGCAGGAGGCACTAGGGGAGACACGGACGGCATGGAAAACTATGATCAACGCCTTTTGGATCTTGTTTAGGATCAAGTAGCAGCTTCTTACTCTCTATAGTATAACACGTAACCTGTGGGCACGGTGGGAGATTACAAACTTTAGTAACATCGATCTTTCTTTGATGAGAGAAATATTTGTCCTTTGATTTTCAACATTATCTATGCTTCCTGTTGACAATGCATTCATCAAACTGAAGACCCAGATAAAACAAGCAAACCTTTACAGTTGTTTTCATGAATTAAGAATCAAACAAAAAGTACATTCAATCTTCCTTACATCACGATTCCAAATTGCTCACCATTCCATCCCTTATGGATATTTTTTCAGTGATCTTCTGGTTCACATAATCAGCAAGGATAAAAAAAAAGAACTCTGCAAATATGATTGCGGTAATATGCAAATATAATATAGATAAAAGTATGTATGTATGTATGTATGTATGTATGTAAGCGACACATCCGCCATAGGCAGGATGTGACACAAGGTCAAATTTGATGCGGAGTACAGCTGGTTTGAATTCAGAGGTTTTCTTCCGCTATTTACCGTACTAAGGCTTCAGAGTCAAATCTGCCCTAACAATTTACGCATAGCCGTAGGGAGAAGAGACAGATTGATGGCTTTCCCAAGGGCATTTGTGCGAAGTGAAAAGCAAACAGTATCGTCCAGGACTTAGACTCGGATCGCTGATTCTAGTATATATATGTAAGCATGTGTATATATATGTGTGTGTGTGTGTGTATTGTACAAATATTATATATACATAATACTTTTATATATATATATATATATATAATACCATCGAGATAAAAGTAGGAGTTCTCGTGGCGCAGTGGCTAACGTTCAGGACTGCAATATCGTAGTAAGCGAGTTCAGACTCCAGTCCACTCAGTCGACTTAGCAGAATACCTGACTGCACTTTTGCAGAGGGTAACGACCCCTCCAACGATTGTTGTGTTTATGACACTAAATTTCATCTTATAGTGAGACAGCAGCCCTGCAGTATCCTTTCTCTGCCATTATTCCCAGGTCCACTCTGATCCGGAGTGGTAATTAGGGTTTCATCAACGTATCAAATAGAACTGTTCAATCATTTACTAAGAATTATGATTAGCCTTTTGAAACCATACAACTGTCTATTTATATTACATAGGAATAACTGACGAATTGAATTAGCATTAGATAGTTAAATGGTTTCAAGTATTTCTATGTACAAATAAATGATTAATATTTGATGGAATAATTAGTGTTAGAAATACTTATAAACAAGTAACAGCTTAGTAACAAATTAGCTCGAACAAATCGTTTTTTTTTTAAACGAGTTGTTCGAGCTAATTTAACTTGTTTATAAGTAGTTCTAACACTAAATATATATAAACATAATTTGGCATAAAATACAATTGTTGATATGCTATGAAACACCAACCATCCAACCAACCAATCCAACTCCAGTGATAACAACGTTGAATTCAATCGATAGAGAAGACAGCAAAAAATCACAAAATTGAAGGGAGTCTCCGTGGGGTAGTGGTTAACTTGCTGGACTGTAACATCAGCGGAAGCGACCTCGAATTCCAGTCACACCATTATGTTCATATTCGGACTAATACCCTTTGGAAAGGTATGAACTCCCTTTCCTCCCTAAGGATGGGCTAGATACTACCACACTTCTCCTTCTACGAGATAGCTTTGGCATTGAATAACCCTCAAAGGTTGATATGGCATTAAAATAAAAAAAAATTAAAAAACAGCCAAACCAGATTAGATGCCTTTGCGCAACCACTCCCTCATGGACAGGATGTGATTCAAAGTAAATTTCTAAGCAGAGCAAAGCTGGCTTGAATTCAGAGTTTTCCTTCTCCTAGACGAGTTATCTAACTGAGGCTAAAGAACCCAGTATTCCTAACTCAGAGCTGGGGAGGAGGTAGACGTATTCACGCCTTTCCTAGAAGCATTAGAACGAAGTGAAATGCCAACAACCTCGTCTAGGATTTGAACTCTGTTCACCGATTCCGTTTCCTACGACGATAACCGTTACGCTAAACGTACCTCCATGTATGTATGTGGTTGGGCTGAAAAGTCTATTGGCTGAAAATTTCATAGGCTGAAAATTCCAAACGAAGAAGTCATCTCTGCTGTCGAAGTGTTTTTTTAACAATAGGATTCATGCACTGCAACACCAGTCGAAGACGCGTATGGACTGCAAAGAGGGTTATGTTGAAAAATAAAACTCATTTTGGTAACATTCTAAGAGTGTCGGCGTCAGCCTATGAATTTTTCAACTGACCCTCGCATTTCTGACTGTCGGGCTTTCTGTACGTATATATGTAATTCTTACATTCACCATACAGATACGAGTAAGTATTTGTCTTTTCATTCATTTTTTTACGGCACAGGTACATTTTAATCCCAGAAATTACTTGTGTGAGTCAAAAGTTTTTTAAATATTTTCGTACGAGCTACTTAGCAGGGCCTATATGACGTGACCGAAGCACTTTAGGCCGCAATGGTACCTGCTGGAGTTGGTAATATCGAACTGGGACTTAACACTCAGGAAGCAATCTAAAACATTTGTTGTGTAAAAGAAAGTGCTGTTGATCCCAATACAGCAACCAGATGATTGAAGAGTTTTCACTCGGGTTCCAAAAACCTTGACGACCAGGTAAGATTAGGAAGGCCTAAAACTGCGTATTCTGAGGCCGTGCTCCAAGCTATAGATGCAAATCTAGCGAGTAGTACTCAGGCATCTCACAGTCTAGTGCGGTTCGTCACCTTCACAACCTCTACAAAAGCATCCTGAGTTGCCGAATTGTGCCTCACATTACCAAAATATAGCAAAACATTTGGCTCACTCAAATATATATCCAGAATCGTCGTAAATCTTCATCTTTTTACTGGTTAGGGGAGGGAAAGACGAAAGAAATATAGCGGGTAGGTGAATTGTAACAAGTTGAAGTTGTTTCTAATTGTAAATATTCAGTAAAAAAATTAGATAATGTCTGAAACATTTACCTATAAGGTTTAGTTTGGTTTGGTCGTTTAGTTTTACGGCGTATCAACCATTTTCGGGTCATTAAACACCGAATTAAATTTCAAACAATTCATAAGTAACTTATAATTTTTGTTTACAAACAGTGAAATGTCAAAACAGTTTTATTTCAAACAATTCAGTTTAGCATAAGTACACATTTTCAATGTCAAAAACAGTTCTATTTCAGTCAATTCAGTTTAGTGTAAGTACACAGTTTAGTTCTATTTGACCCATAGATAAGACCCTACCAGATGCTACCACTCCGAATCAGAGTGGACATGAGAGCGATGGCAATAAAGGGGTACTCCTCATTCACCAAAGCCCCCAGCATTACTGGAAGCTCACCATTAGATTGTTTAGTGTCATTTCCGGGACACTCGTTCGGGAGTCTTACCCGTCTGTAGAGATGCAGCCCCAGCCGACTGGGCGATTACCTATATGGTAATGAAAGAATTACATTACTTTTTTTGCACATTCCAGCAAACATTTCCTCGTGGGGATATTCTGGACAATTATTCAAGAACTGATTGCTCGGAGAAAAGAGTGCCTACCTGATGCTCTGAGTCACAATGCACACATCAATTCAAAAGTCTCCCTTTTTCACAAAAATATCAACTAGCAAAGAGCAGTGGCAAGTAAACTAATCTTGCGAGACTGTGAGTTCAATACTTGACACTGAAGAGTGCTAATCAAGCCTAAGATAATTATTTTTGGTACTTGTTCAAAATATCCCACTCAGGAAATATCGGCAAAAATGTACAAAAAAGTAAACTGAAATGTGATACATTTACCGTTCAGATGAGAGTAAGTTTCAATCATTATCTTCATTTTTTATTTTTTACTGGACATTTACATTTAAACACCATGTCTTCAACTCGGCAAAATTCAACCATTTTCTTGGATTCTTCTCTGCCGATGATTTTTAGGATTAACATCTAACTATTCAGTTAAAAAAAGAATATAACAGGAACTTGATTGTGTATGTAAACATTACATTTCTATTGGTTATTTTATCCCAAAACTTTGTAGAATTGTAGTGGCACTATTTAACCCATAGCTGAAGGGATAAAAAAGAATTATTTCGAAAGTGAACGGAATTGGGTAACCTGGACGAGTGCTAAAATAGTACAATTTTCGGACCCCACGTCATGGTTGTAATGTAAAAGTTAGCAAACTAATTTAACACAGTCGATGGAGCTTAGAATACACCGACTCAATACACTGCTGAGGAGGGTACCCCCACCCCCCAAAAAAACTTTTAAACAATTACACAAAAAATGACAAAGTAAACATACAATGAACACAATTCCCTAACCTCTCAGCATAAAATAACCCTAAACAGGTTGACATCCCGTTACAACCAATCAATTACAGTTTTGCACTTCAATTAGAACTGATCCCTATTAGTACGTCATATTTGTGGCCTAGTGCCAAATGTCAGCTTCGCTTAGATTTAGGCTGTCGCAAAGTGGGTTAAGGGTTAGCGAGCTTCTCTAGTTGATTATTATTGAGTCGGTAGTTCAATCCTCTTTGGATGCCAGATATTTAGGGCCTTGTGCTTAAACCAAGCCAAGCTTATTTAATATCTGACTTACGGTCAGGTCACGCTGAAAACTCCAGTTCTCCCCAGATCCCCAAAATTTAGCAGAGACGAGCTTGATCAGTTCTTAAGTTGGTAAACACTAATAAACGCTTAGTAAACACTAATGAATATGAATTACCGTAAGGAATGTGAGACCAATATGCCAGATTAAAATTTCAAATTCTCTGAAACATCAGAAGATTTTACTCAGCTCACAAAATCTCTCATATTTAATTCTTTTCTGAAGATCCCCATTTTATTTTTTTAAAAAGGTATTGAAAATAATGAACTTATATCATAATGTTCCAATTTTTGTCTGTCTGTATGTTTTTACCCACCCCTCTCCGCCACAGGCAGGATGCCACTCAAGATCAACTTTTATGCGGAGTAAAGCTGGTTGAATTCAGAGTTTTCCATCATCTAGATGGGTTGCCAACCAAGTCTGTTCAACAATTAACCCATAGCTGGAGACGGGTGGGGGCAGACGGATTCATGCCGCTCCCAAAAGTGTAAGTACGAAGTGAAACGCAAGCAGCCTCGTCCGGAGTGTGTTTGTACGAACGTAATAGCAACACAGCTAAAACGGCACATTGTAGCAGGATTTTCGTTAGCATTAAAAGTATATCATTTTGAAAATAAGGCAATTTTAAATCAGATATACCCTATTTAATCTCTCTCTCTCTCTCTCTCTCTCTTTCTTTCTCTCTCTCTCTCTCTTTCTTTCTCTCTCTCTCTACTTTTTCCTCTCTCACCATAACGTCTAGGATTCAAGGTTTCTCCTGTCTCTGCGTCATGCTCTTTCTTTTTCCTTTTCAATTTCTTTTTTCTTTCAATCATCTTTCTTTCTTTTGGATGATTTAAAAGGATTTTTGTCGACCTATGCTCTTGCGTACTCAACGCGGAAAATGTCACCATCTCCAACCCAGTGTAAATAATACCGTCATTTATGGCGCTAACTATGTTATGAAAAATAAATAAGTAAATGAATAAGTAAAAACGCCTGCGTTATTCATGTGCAAGAGTTCAGAGTTTCTTTGATTCATGGAAAGGTAATTAGCAGAAAAAAAAGAAGCATACGAAAATTTATCGCATACAGAAAAATTGATCTGACAAGGAATAAAAAAAGAAAAGAAAAGAAGCTGAAATTGTAGCTGATATCTATATCGAGCAAGCAAGAAATGAAGTGATGCATTTAATAGAGGGTTGTTCGTATTTGAAGCTAAGACCTGACCCCACCATCTACCTTTTGATAGGAAAACATGTTTCGTGTTGGCCGCTTCTTTTGTAGTAGATACGTTGTCGGTTGGGTGTGTGTAGGCGTGTAAGAGGCTAAGACTATCCTAGTCTGCTCGTCATCTGCAGCGCATAAATCCCCAGTCTAGTTTTAGATCTATTCGATTGAGTAACATTACATGTGTTACTTTATTATATAAAGATACATCATTCAGCTTTATTTGCTTACAAAAGAAGTTATTAGAAAATAACTTAGTCCGACGATAATGTGAATCTAATGTTTCGGAAGATAACAGTTCCATACAACCGATCTCTTCCGCCGGTTCTAAAAAATAGAGTGTGGGGTGTTTAGCATGGGTTAGAGGCCTCTGTAATTTTAACAGAGACAGGGATAATTGATGTAGTCACTTAATAAACTTAGCTTACTTTGGCACAACGTCAGAAGTATTGGGCGCCTAGTGAGAATCAAACTCACAAACAATGACCTGCTAGCTTAAGTCAACAATGAGACAATCACGAATACGATGAACTTGTACGCGATTACTTTACGCGAAACGTTCATATTTTCAATTACAGGATGTTTAAAATGGAAATGAATTTTTAGATATTCACTAAGTGTGGCTCAGCGTAGCACAGTTCTATAAATGAAAGGTTCCAAATGAGAACCCAACTCATTGTAATAGTCACGCAAGACGACGAGGGGCGTTGAAAAGTTCTCGGTCCCACCAAGCGGAGAATGAGTTATGATACGTAACGACTATTCCATCTATCCTGTACGCATATTAACACACCTGGCAAGTCATTCCTAAAAAATAAATGAAGAAAATAAACTGAAAATAAAACTAGTTTATAAATAAATAAATAAATCATCATCATCATCAATTGGGTAGGAGATAGAAATTTGACCATACTGGCAAATGGTGAATACACAGACCAGAATCTCTACTAGAAAATTAGAAGCAATAAAATTCTTAGGGACTGCGTTATTAAAATTGGTTAAAAAACTGAGAAGAGCCCTAGAGATCGGATTTGGTTTGGTTTCTTTGTTTAATGGCATATCAACCTTCGTGGGCGATTTAATGCCGAAGCCATCCTTCTAGAAGAACAGAAGTGATACTATTTAACCCATAGCTTGGAGGATAAGAGGGTTCATACCTTTCCCAAGGGTATTTGTCCGGAAGTGAACGTAATAGGGCGACTGGAGTTCGAACTCGCTTACTACGATTCCGCAGTCCATTGCTTTAACGATTACACCACGAGGATATCCCTGAAGATCAGATGAGACTGTCATTCAGACTCCAGCGAAAGTCCATCAGCAAACGCTGGTGTGAAAATTTCGCAAAGAGTAAAATATTACAACAACTACTAATACTAATAATAATTATAATTATATTATTTCTATTACAACTAATAATAATAATGAAAAGCAGAAAACGACAAAGGACGGAAGGAATAGAACTACCAAATCAAGAAAAAATCAGTACGCTCGGAGAAAAGGAAACTTACAAGTTTTTGGAAATATTGGAAGCGAACGCCATCAAACAAGCGGCGATGAAAGAAAAAAATTATTCTTTTTGAATACCTAAGGAGAACGAGAAAACTACTCTAGACCAAACTAATTTGCAGAAATCTCATCGAAAGATAAACACCTGGGCTTGTAAGATACTCGGGGGCTATGTGGATAATGGAAGAACTTCAACAAATGGATCAGAGAACAAGAAAACTAATGACGATTCATAAGGCCTTACACCTGAGTGATGACATAAGTGTCACTAGCTCTAAAGATGGCGTCAATACATTGATACAACGATTCGAAGACAACATAAAAAAGGGCAGAGAAAGACTAATTACAGCGACCAGAAACAACTCAAATAACACAAGTATCAATAGAACCACAATAAGCAGAAAACAAAAATTAGAAAAAAAAAAAACAATTGCATGGATATGTCAAGTGACAAACAAGCGAAATCTCACGTATCAATAGAAGGACTCGAGGATTAGATTGAAAAGAGCAAAGGAAGACTGTTCACAGCAGCCAGTAAAAGCATTGGTAACTTAAGACCATACAAGAAAACTAGAAAAACTAGACTATACAAGAAAACTAGAAAAACTAGACTATACAAGAAAACTAGAAAAACTAGACTATACAAGAAAACTAGAAAAATTAGACTATACAAGAAAACTAGAAAAACTAGACTATACAAGAAAACTAGAAAAACTAGACTATACAAGAAAACTAGAAAAACTAGACTATACAAGAAAACTAGAAAAACTAGACTATACAAGAAAACTAGAAAAACTAGACTATACAAGAAAACTAGAAAAACTAGACTATACAAGAAAACTATAAAAACTAGACTATACAAGAAAACTATAAAAACTAGACTATACAAGAAAACTAGAAAAACTAGACTATACAAGAAAACTATAAAAACTAGACTATACAAGAAAACTATAAAAACTAGACTATACAAGAAAACTAGAAAAATTAGACTATACAAGAAAACTAGAAAAACTAGACTATACAAGAAAACTATAAAAACTAGACTATACAAGAAAACTATAAAAACTAGACTATACAAGAAAACTATAAAAACTAGACTATACAAGAAAACTAGAAAAATTAGACTATACAAGAAAACTAGAAAAAGTAGACTATACAAGAAAACTAGAAAAACTAGACTATACAAGAAAACTAGAAAAACTAGACTATACAAGAAAACTAGAAAAACTAGAAAACAAAAATGGAAAAAAAAATCCTACTGTATTCATATTTCAAGTGATAAATTAATGGAATTGCATACGAGAAAACCTGGGAATGGCCACAAAAGAGAGACATCAAGAGAGGAACTGATTCTCTTCTAATAGCAATAGAAACAACACTATAAAGACGAAACATATTAAAGCGAAAATTGAAAATACGCAACAGAAAGGATTGTGTAGATTATCTGGAAAAAAGATGAAATAGTTAAACACATAATAAATGGATGCAGCAAATAAGCATAAAAGAAGTACAAATCCAGGCACGACCGGGTGCGAAAGGTGATCAATTGGGAATTGTGCAAGAGAATGAAACTTGACCAAACTACCAAATGGTGTATGGACAAAACAGAATCAGTCCATGAGAATGAGGCACATACATTTTCTTGGATTTTGAGATACTGACAGATTGCCTAATCCCGGCCAGAAGACCAGACCAAGAGTTAATTTTTAAAGAGAGAGAGAGAGAGAATTTGACGTCTGATGGATTTTGCCATTCAGGCGAACCACAGGAGAAAAATAAAAGAAAGCGAATAGATAGACAAATACTTGGACCTAACAAGAGAATTTAAAAGCTGCCAAACATGAGGATCAAGGTAATAGCAATTGTAGTTATAGCGCTCGGAAGTGTCCCCAAATGCTCGGAGAATGGATTGGAGGAATTGGAAATTTGTGAGAGAATGGAAACCGTCACGACTACAGCATTGTAAAGATCAGTTAGAATACTAAGAAGAGTCTTAGAGACCAGAGGAGACTTGTTGTTATTCAAATTCCAGAGAAAGGCCGGCTAACGCTCATGTGAAAACACGTAAATAATAATAAAAATAATAAAGTGGACACCATCAAACAGAGATGAAAGAAAAATTCAAAAAGAATATCTCAGGAGAACGGGTAAACTTCTCGAAACCAAACTGCATAGCAGAAATCTCATCAAAGAGATAAACATCTTACTATCCCCTTAGTAAGATACTCTGGACCATTCTTAAAGTTGGCAAGAGATGAATTTCAACGAATGGACGAAAGAACAAGAAAACTAATAACGATGCATAAGGTCTTACATCTTAGCGAGGATATAAGTAAAAAATAAAGTTGAGGAGGTGCCCGTGATGTAATGGTTATCGTCGCAGGATATGGACACGGCGACACGAGTTCAAATCCTGGACCTGACTGATTGCATTTCACATAGCACTAATACCCTTGGGAAAGGTATGAATCCAATTATTCTCCCTCCAGCTATGGGTAAATAGTAGGGCAGACTAGGTTCTTCAGCCTTGGTTAGGCAACTAGTCTAGGAGAAGGAAAACTCTGAATTCAAACCTGTTAAACTCCGCTTAAAAAATTGACCTTGTGTCATATCCTGCGCGAGCGGAGGGGTTGGGTAAATATGATAAGTAAAAAGTAAAGTTGGCGACTATAGACGAGGGTAATCTGAAGGCTCCCTTTTCAATAGCTACTACACCGAGGTGTAAGAAAGAGCGCTACTCCATTCCCAGGATTGCTCCACTTTATCCTCGATCCTTACCTTATAATGCTGAGTGTCAAGCAAGACAACATCAAGTACTATTTTTTGGGTCTTTGGTATCACAGGCTAATGGTAGATTATATGGGTCAAGAAAAGAAGGAAGAAGAAGACTTGCCAGCATTGAAGATAATGTCGATGCAGCGATAAGACGACTCGAAGACTACATAAAAAAAGCAAAGAAAGACTAATTGTAGCGACCAGAAACAACACAGGGATCAATAGAACAACAATAACTAGAAAAATCTGAAAAACCAATTGTATGCCCGTTTTAAGCGACAAACCGGTGACATCTCACCCGAGAAGATCTTGACATGGTTAAGAAATGAAAACCTTAAGAGAGAAACTGAATCAGCACAAAACAACAACATTAGAACCAACTATGTTAAAGCAAGAATAGACAAGACACAGTAAAATAGTAAATATAGGTTATGTGTTGATAGAGATAAAACGATCAATCATATTATAAACGAATGCAGTAAATTAGCGCGAAAAGAGTATAAAACTAGACACGACAGGGTGGGCAAGGTGATTCACCAGAAATTGTGCAAGAAATATGAATTGGACCATACGAACAAGTGGTATATGCACTACCCGGAATCAACCCTAGAGAATGAGACAGATTTTGAAATACAAACGGATCACCTAATCTCAGCCAGACGACCAGATCTAGTGATAGTCAACAAAAAGAGAACCTATCAAATAGTAGACCTTGCCATCCCTGCTGACCACAGAATAAGATTATAAGAAAGCGATGAAAGAGATAAATACGTAGACCTTACGAAAGAACTAAAAAAAACTATGAAACATAAAGATGACGGTGATACCAGTTGTTATTGGTACACTTGGAACAATCCCCAAAGGATTGGTTCAGGGATTGGAAAACTTGGAAATAACAGATTTCCGAAGAGCGTCCTGGAGACTTGAGGATATTTGCTGTGAAAAAATCATTTGCTAACGCTGGTGTTAAAAACTCTCAATAGAGTAAAATAATAATACTTATAGTTTTCCTGATACAGTATCGCCAATAAATACCTCGCTAACAAATTTTTCGCAAAACGTTAATTTTCTTCTGAATCATAGGTACACAGAGAAATTGGGTTTTATTTGGTATTATTTATTACCAAACTCTACATACAATTACAAATATTCATCCTGCATTTTAACATATTTGCGACATTATTTCTGAAATTTATTCATCTCTTTAAAAAAAAGAAGAAATTTTTTAAAATATTCAAAATTAAAAAGAAATTAGAATTCAAAAGCTATTCCCTTTGGTTGTGCCTTGTTCAGTCGGCTGGGGCTGTAGAATATACCGACTGCACCTCACCTCTGCAGACGGGTAAGACCCCACTTTCCAAACAAGTGTCCTAGATATGACACCAAACAATCTGATGAGGTTGCAGTGATGCTGGAGCTTTAGGGAATGCGGAATAACCCTTCATTGCAATCGCTCCCAGGTCCACCCTGGCTCGGAGGGTAGCACCTGACAGTGTCCTATCTATCGGTTATATAGAACTAAACTGTGTACTTATGCTCGACTGAATAGCTTGAAATAGAACCTTTTTTGACATTTAAACTGCTAAACTGAATTCTTCGAAATAGAACTGTTTCGTCATTTAACTGTGTGTAAACAAAAACTATATTTATACAAAACTGAATTGATTGAATTAGAATTATTTGACTAAACTGAATAGCTTAAAATAGAAAAGTCTTTGACAATGAAACTCTGTACTTATGCTATACCGAATTGTTTGAAATAGAATTGTTTACTTGCATAAAAAATGGATTTGGCATTAAATAACCAAAAAAAGTTGATATGCCATAAAACCCAAACAAACAAAAACACAAATTGGTTATGCCGGAAACTTTTCAGCACCACTCCATTGCATTTGTCCCGGTCAATAATTACAGTATGTCTCAAAGAAAAAAAAATGTAAACGAACCTGTGTTTACTTCTTCAGTTTGCATCACGAATTGTGTCTATGAAGAAACGTTTATTCTAGCATTTCCACTATGTAGAATCTATGACGCCATCACCCTGTATATCAACCTAAGTGTGTTTGCGGTTCGAGCGGGGGGTGGGGGACTGATGCGCTTACTATCTTTTAATATACTGGAAATTGATGAAAGCTACAAAACTTGTTTCTCTGGCTTGATCGTGAACTTCAAGGTAGAGTTTGGTGTACATAGAAAGGGGATGTGCAGGGTGAGGACTGTTTAGCGACTGGTACACACTGGTCAGTGGAGACGTGTCATTGAAGTGTTCGCCATATATGGTCATACAGTATCACTGAAGACATTCCATCACTCCAAATAAACATAATTATGAACTGAAGTATGCACGCCGTGTTCACAGACGCTCCTGTTCATTTAAATTCCTCCGAATTTCGGTTAAATTTTGTTGATCGAAACAAAAACAAAAAAAAAAAATTGTTTATGATCAGAACAAACATTTATTCATGATTTTTTTTACAGGTGTAACATAATATTAACAATTTTATGATTAATACAACTTTTTCTCCGGAAGCGGGTGCGTTGTTCAATTTCTTATACCGTACGGAGGACATGGTTTGCAAGGGTATTTGGGGGACTACAACTCATTACAATCCCTGACAGCACCATAGCAGTCAATTTCAAATTATGGTAGCTAATCCAGAAACAATTAGAAGGCGCGCTTAGCGTTACGAAAATGGAATCGACGACCTGAGTTCAAATCCTGGTTCAGGTAGTTTGCATTTCATTTCGTGCTAATACTATCAGTTATCCATCTCCTCTTCAATGGATAAATAATACAGTAGACTTTTGTAGTTTATCAATGGATTAATAATACAGAAGACTTTAGTAGATTATCTATGGATTAATAATACATAAGATTTTAGTAGATTATCTATGGATTAGTAATACCGAAGACTTTAGTCGATTATCTATGGATTAAAAATACAGTAAGCTTTAGTAATTTATCTACGGATTAATAATACAGAAGACTTTAGAAATTTATCTATGGATTAATAATACATAAGACTTTTGTAGATTATCTATGGATTAATAATACAGTATGCTTTAGTAACTTATCTATGGATTAATAATACAGAAGACTTTAGTAATTTAACTATGGATTAATAATAGAGTTGACTTATGTAATTTATCGATGGATCAGTAATACAGTAGACTTTAGTAATTTATTCTATGGATAAATAATACAGCAGGTTTTAACCTCGGCTAGGGAATCAATCTGGGCGCAGGAAAACTGAATTTAAAGTAGCTTTTGTCCGCTTTAAAATTGACCAAGTATCACATCCTGTTTGTGGTGACAGGCTTGCGTGAATATAAACCTTCTAATGATAATTCTTGCGAATTGGAATCAATGTGATATTAGCACAGAATTATTCAAAATTTAAATATTCTTAGTATATGCCAGGAAATACGACAATTTCAATTATACTCACTTAAAGGCTAAGTATTTTAAAGGCTTATAATTTAAGATGTTCATAATTTTATGAATCTTATAATTTGAATTATTATCATTATCATGAGCTGCTAGCACGGATTTCCTTCTCTCTCTCTCTCTCTCTCTCTCTCTCTCTCTCTCTCTCTTCATTGGCCTCTATTATCCATCGCTTTCGGCAGGTATTCTAGACTACATCCTATGTCCGTACAGAGCTGTTGTAGATAGGTTCTAGTTGGTTGTCCAGCACTCGCCCGTCCGTGTGAAGGGGTCCATAGGAGAACATTGCTTTTGAGTTCGTCGTTACTCCACCACCAGCGTCTCGTATGTCTTGTTCTTCTGATTTGAATGGTTTTAGAGATGGGAGGTAGGTGGTCGTACAGCTGCTGTTTTATGCGATGTTACTTCCAGGATTTATTCAATGTAGCTCGTAACATTCTTGTGCAATTCCCGTCTAGTTTTTTCTCCTTACGCTTTGTCAGCGTCCATGTGGTGCATCCATTATACTCGGTTAAAAGACTTCTCTGTTTGCCATTAGTAAGTTGAGTCATATCCTTTCTGTATA
The DNA here is from genome assembly GCA_963585895.1 of Sepioteuthis lessoniana. Classification (NCBI taxonomy): domain Eukaryota; kingdom Metazoa; phylum Mollusca; class Cephalopoda; order Myopsida; family Loliginidae; genus Sepioteuthis; species Sepioteuthis lessoniana. Next base: position 83,168,170 of record OY757910.1, read on the forward strand.
GACTATTATACAAAAAGTTAATTTCCTTTTAAACTAAAAGATACTGGAAGTTATATCTGGCGCAATATTGTGCAATCAAAACGATATTATTACGTATCAAGTATTACCAAATTCGACAGTATTGGACCAGTGGAGCAGAGAATAATGGCAATGAAGAGAGTACTCCAAACTACCCTTATTTCTTGAACTAAAGCCTCATCATTAAAAGCAATTTAGTGTCACAACCAGGACGCTTCTTATGGTCTTACCTCTGTGCAAAGAAAACAGTCTGCGTATTATTAGCTCCGCCGACAGGGCAAAATCTGAATATAAATACACTCCCTTATATTAACTTTAATATTAATTTTTGCCATTTTATCTTTGGTTAAAGAGTTCCAGTACTGTAGAGAATGTAGATAAATAATACCTAATAATACCCGTTTTGGTTGTTTAACATTAATCTTGAAATAATAAAATCCTGAATTCTTTGATTTAGAAGAAAATTACCTTTTATTGAAATATTATTCAGGATGTACTTATTTAAGGACAATACTGAAATTAATTGCAAATAGATAAATCAAGACAAGTGCTCGTACAGTTATTTCCCTGAGAGAAAGTATAATACTTGGTCAGAAACGTAAACCTTATATACTGAATCCTAAATTGGATTGGAAATTGCTTTATTCCCCAAGTTAAAGCGTTATTGTGTAAACAAAAATCTCTGTGCCATTCTTAATATTTTATGACAAAATATATAAATCAAAAGAATCACGTCTTGTCTATAGGGTTTAGAATACGCCAACTACTTCCTCTGCAGAAGAGTAAAACACACCTGGGGTGGGGTGGATAGTTCCAGAGGCATCGTGGCTTACGTGCTGGACTGTGACATCGTAGTGAGCGAGTTCAAACTCCAGTCGCGCTATAACGTTCACGTTCAGACTATGAGTTGAATAGTACTTCAACGGCTTTGGCATTAAATTACCTATACAGGTTGATATTCGATAAAACAAAGAAACCAGACAACAAAACAAAACAAAACAAAACACAAACACTCCTTTCCCCGCAAAAAAAGTGTGTTCTAAGTTATACACTAAACAGCATCCGGCGGTGAGGATCCAGTTGTAAAGCTCTGAGAAGGATGGAATAACCCTTTGTTGCCATGTATACTCTGACCCGGAGTGGTAGTGCATACATCAAATAGATCAATTTGAAGAAATACTAGAAACCATATAACTGTGTAAAAAATATAATATACCGTAGTAATACTTGAAAGCCTATAACTGTGTGAAACAAAATGATAATTATTAGTTATGAATAGTTACTTGAAACCATATAATTGTGTATTATGAATAGTTAATTAAAGTAATAATTACTTACAAATTATTATGGTCATTAGTAATCTAAAACTATATAATTACTTATAAATAAAAACATTTCGGCGTTAAATATTAAATAGCCCAACAAAGGTTGGCATGCCGTAAAACCAACACATAAGCCATCACTATAATCTTTATAATACATACACTACAGAGTTATTATTGTTAATAAAATCATTATTCATAATTAAAAAGTCACAACTGAATAACTTTAATTTTTTTAAAGAAATAAAGCATTTCTATTGATATTAACGAGCAGTGCATATGCGCTTGGAAAAAAATTCTTCACCCATTGAAAAACTTAAATAATTCATGAAGACGTGTTAAAGGTTTAGTTCTTCCTTCTTTAGAAGAGTTTATGGTAATAATAAAATATGAATTAAGTAGTCAGAGATAAGTATCAGGATGTTCAGTAAGTGATTACGTTTTAACCAGAGAGGATATAAAATCAAAACTAAATTAAATCTATAAAATAAATAATTTTTTATAACTCAAGCCTAACGGGAAGGTAATTTTTTTGATTCTACGTTTAAAAAGAAATGTGGGGTTTTCCCAGAAAAAATTTTGAAAGACTGTTTTTCAACGTCCTTGTTTTCGAATGATCTGCCAATTATAAAATTTGCCCAGTCGGCTGGGGCTGTAGAATACACCGGCTGCCCCTCTGGATCTTTAGGAATGCGGAGCACCCCATCATTGCCATTACTCTCAGGTACCATTTGGCCCAGAGTGGTTGCACTTGATAGGGCCCTATCTATAGGTTAAATAGAACTAATGCATAGTTATGCTAAACTGAATTGTTTGAAATAGAAATGTTTGACTAAACTGAATAGTTTGAAATAGAAATGTTTTTGACAATTAAGCTGTGTATCCATGCTAAACTGAATTGTTTGAAATAGAACTGATTATTGTATAAAAATGGATTTGGCGTTAAATAACCCTCAAATGGTTGATATGCCACAAAACCCAAACAACCAACCAACCAATTAAAAAATGTTCTATCTATCAAAACTAATGAATATTTGTTGGTGCTAAATTTGGTTTGATTTGTCTATTGGCAATTCAACTCTTTATGGATTATTTAATGCTGAAAGTTAATACAAATAATTTATACGTAATCAAATGGTTTCAAGTAACAGTTGATATTCAATAAGTTTGGTTTCTTTGTTTAATGGAATATCAATATTCCCGGGTTATTCAATGTCAAAGCTATCCTTCTAGAAGAAGAGAATTGGTACTTTTTAACCCATATATGGAGGGGTAAGGAGCTCGTAGCTTACCGAAAGTGAGTGTAATAACGTGACTGGAGTTCGGACTCGCTTACTTCGAGGCTGCAATCCAGCACTTTAACCATTACGCCATAGAGATTTCCCCCCGTATTCAGTAATAATTTGTTTTTACACAGTTTTATGGTCTCAAGTATTGCTATTTAATTCAAATAATTTGTATACAGTTGTATGGCATCAAGTATTCTAATTCAAAACTAATAATGTTTAAACAGATCTATTTGGTTCCTAGATGAGACCCTAGCAACTATCACCACTCCAGGTCAAAGTTGACATGAGAGTAAGGCAACGAATGGGTGACTGTACTCCCAAAAGCTTCAGAATTGGAGTCTTACCACCAGATGGAGTTTAGTATCAAACCCAGGATACACTAAATCTTGTGAGTATGGAGAAGATTGTTCTGTCTTAGTTACTGACTGTGAAATACGTTACTACTTTCTGAACACTTCAAAATCAATTGAGTTTAAATGTTGGCAGCCGACCCGTAAAGAGTATCAATTAATTGATTTAGCCGTAGGTCTTGTACTTTACCATAAATATTTATAACTACGCTTAAAAATTGACCCTGTGTCGCATCCAGCTCATGCAGAGGGGTAGGTAAATTATTACAATAAATATTTATACCTTCTCAAGTGAAGAACAATAAATGGACTCTTGAAACTGCGTTTGCTACACGACTGCTGTTTCTTTCAGGAAATTACGGGTTGAATTAAAGATTTTGTTTCTTTAGAGATAGGATAACCCATTCCAGGTAAGTAAGACTTTTTTGTCTTATTCTTGGGGACAAATTGTTTTAACATAACAAGAGTGTGTATATGGCCTTATTTTATCTTTTTCTCTTAGTCCACTCCGCTTTTTATTTTAATTAACCATTTCCTTTCCGATTAAATGACAAAGAACCAAGTTCTCTAGATACGAGAGTATTTTTGATTTCTTTTTCTTCACGTCAAGCATCATTTTTCGACCTACTTTTTTGCCATGTGGGTACATGAAGGTGGGCGGGGATCATCCTAATTATTAAAAAAAAAAGTTTTTGTCTTCTACATTTACTGGGAATTACTTCTTTTTTTTTATCAGCTTTTCATTCATCTTAACCCCCGCTCTTCATAATATGTACATGTGGAAATAATTTTGTCTCTGGGAGCAATTGATGCATTTTGGTGATTATAGTTTGAATGATTTGTTTAAAATTCTACACCTGCACTCATTCAAGTTCACCAGGGAAATTTTTTTTCTATTTAATTTATTTTTTGATTTGCACTAATTAGACCCTCAAATTCCCCACTTTTTTTTTCAAAAAAAAACAAAACAAAAAACAAAACAATTTTACATTTTATAAGGGGATTTACTTTCATATTTTAATTCAATGTAGAATGATCACCAATTCCCAGAACAGTTAGGGTTAGAAAAGATAACCATACGGGTCGAATTATAGTAATTTCATTTTATTTCAGGTGTTTTTTTGTTGTTTTTTTTTTTAATGAAAAAATTTCGATAAGTTTGAGGGCCTAATTAGTTCAAATCACAGAAACTTACTTCCAGTGAATTTGAACGGATGCATATATGGAATACCGACTTTCAGAATAAATGTCACGTTATGATTTAAGGAATTTTATGGTATATTTGGGGTAAGTAATTGGAACTAGTTAGGCCTTGTACCACATTTTGTATATAATACAAATAAATATACTTTTGTTTCCAGCCAGATAGGAATGTTAAACTACCAGTTTAAATTTACAGCGTGGTATAAACATATTGTAAAATGAACAACTGGAATAGACACAACAAAGGGCACCTCTGGTGGTGTTACGGTTAGCAAGCTAGACTATCAAACCTACACAAGTGAGTTTGAGTCTCATTGGGCGCCCCATTCATTCGGCCTTGTGCCACAACGAAGCAAAGAGCTTCGTAAAATTACTGGAATAGACACAACAAAGGGGAGAGAAAAAATTTGACCCGGTCAATAAATGGTGGCTTTTATTTTAGGTTACGTTAATTTCTTTTAATATTATAACCTTTGGTCTTGTAATTTGGTCAGTTATACGAGTAGGTTCGGTAATAAGAATAAAGAATCACCCAAATTAAAATTGGTTTGAGCCAATTTCGGTTTTATCTTTGTTCGGAACATGGGATATCATTTTAATGAAATATTTAAAAAAAAAAAAAAAAAAAAAAAGATTCTGAAAATGTATTCTTCGCAGTCGACCGCTTTTGGTTTGGTTTATTTAACGGCATATCAACTCCTAGTGTTTATTTATTGCCCAAATTTTATTCATTTTTAAAATTTGATTGTGATCATTACTATTTATATTTTCAACGTTTTTGCAATAATTTTTTTTATGCACTTTTTTCTTTGTCTATAAATATTTGTCTCGACAGATCCATCAAGAATGGTTGTAGATTATACCTCACATAAAGTTATATATGGTTTCTGTTTGGTTGGCTGAGGTCGAACTTGAGCGTTGGTGGTGCGTACAGCGCGGGGTCTACTTGGGTATTTATCATACGTCCAACCAATGTACAAATCTGGCACAAGGCCGTTTTTAAGGCGGGTCCGGTTGCAGGGCCGAAGGCTACACGCGTCCGACATGGCCAAAAATACCTTCGGCCCCGTCGGCATTCCCCTTATTAGGGGCGCCTCAGGCACCAGGCAATGAACCCCCCACGAAGTGGGTAAAAGCCTGGGGGAATGGCCTCTTGAGGCCGGAGGAAATCTCCAGCCAACACCCGGCCAGATCCATGCCCCAGGCAGGCACGACCGACCAAAGTGCAACAACTCTTTGGCATCTGGGACAACTCGTGGTATTGTATTTGTCGCTGTCTCCCACCAGACAGGACTTGACACAAGGTCAAAAGCCCGAAGGCCGATTAAAGGGGAGGGGAAGGTCGGGAACGAGCCGAGACTCTAACCCTGCTAGTCATTGACCCATTAAGTGCAATGTGGGTCTAATGAGTCAAGCAGTTTCACGGACCTAAATCTAGATCCGGGCACGTATGTCAGAATATAGCTTGAACTAGACCGTGAGGTTTAGTGCTATACAAGGGGTGCATAGGGGGACAAAAAATAGCTCGTCCACCCGAGGGTGGCCCAATCGAAGTTGGGGGCCTTTCGGCCTCGAATCTGCCATTGATTTCGATACCCCATCCGACACGAATGCCAGACGGTATATTTGTCGCTGCCTCTCACCAGACAGGACTTGACACAAGGTCAAAAGCCCGAAGGCCGATTAAAGTGGGGATAAAGAGGAGGGAAAGGTCGGGAACGAGCTGAGACTCGAACCCTGCTGTTCTGTGCTGCTTATCGACCCACTAAGTGCAATGAGGGTCTAGTGAGACAAGCAGTATCACGAATCCAAATTTGGATCCGGGCACGTATGCTGGGTCATAGCTTAAACTAGACAACAAGGTCTAGTGCTATACATAGAGGACAAAGGTTGCAGCTCACCCACCCGAAGGTGGCCCAACCGAAGTTGGTGGCCTTTCGGCCTCGAATCTGACATTGTTTGATACCCCATCCGACACGAATGCCAGACGGCTCAGCCAAAAGGCCAGGTAAGTATAATGTAATTTAAGAAGCTCTTTGCTTCGATGAGGCACAGGGCCAATTGAATAGGGCACCCAATGAGACTCGAACTCACTCTTGCAGGTTTTGCTAGTCTAGCTTGCTAACCATTACACTACCCGAGTAGCCCGCCAGGGAAGTATAATGGGACAACTCGTGGTATGGTCGCCGCTTATCTAGCTTCTATATATATGCGCTGTATGGCTATATTTGCATAGCCTGTGTGCGTGCAAGTATGCATGTTCATAAGCCGGCGGTGTTACTTCTTGGAAACATCCCCGAATAATATTCTTCTACTTCAATACAGTTTCTTACTGTAGAATACACCAACTACTTCTCTGTAGAGGGGTAAGACCTACACCTCACCAACGAGTGTCCTGGAAATTACACTAAACAATGTGATGGTGAGGTTACAGTGATGTTGAAGTTTAGGGGAATCAGTGCCATTGCTCCCAGGTCCACTCTTGCCCAGTGTGGTAGCACCTGATGAGAGTCCTATCTCTGTGTTAAAAAGAAATAATCCGTGGTTTGAGTTTACTGTTTTTTGCATTTAAACTTCGTACTCATGCTAACTGAATTATCTGAAATAAAATTGTTTTAACATTAACTCTGTATGTTGCCCAGTCGGCTGGGGCTGTAGAATACACTGACTGTACTTCTGCAGAGGGATAAGACACCCCCCCCAATAAGTGTCCTGGACATAACACTAAAATTCTGATGGTGAGGCTCCAGTGATGCTGAAGCTTTGGGGAATGCGGAGCACCCCTTCATTATCATAGCTCCAAGATCCACTCCGGCCCAGAGTAGCAGCACCTGATAGGGCCCTATCTATAGGTTAAATTGAACTAAACTGCATAGTTATGCTAAACTGAATTGTTTGAATTAGAACAATTTGACTAAACTGAATAGCTTGAAATAGAAATGTTTTTGACAATTAAACCGTGTACTTATATTAAAACTGCGTATTTATTCTAAACTGAAATGTTTGAAATGGAACTGTTTTTGACATTGAAACTCTACTTATACTAAACTGAATTGTTTAATATAGAACTATTTTGACATTTAACTGTAAACAAAATCTGTACTTATATTAAACTGAATTAGCTGAATTAGAACTGTTTGACTAAACTGAATAGCTTGAAATAGAAAAGTTTTTGACAATTATACTGTGTACTCATGCAAAAATGAATAGTTTGAAATAGAACTATTTGCATAAAAATGGATTTGGCGTTAAATAACCTACAAAGGTTGATATGCCATAAAACCCAAACACCTAACCAACAACAATACTGTTTAAAGTACTTTTTCCAATTTAATACAAGTTGTCATTTATTTGTATACAGTTATAGTTTCAGTTATTCCAATACAACACCAATTATTTGCACGCAATTGTGTGATTTCTGGTAGTTATGGATAAGAGTTACGATAATACGACTATAGCCTCAAACAACTATTTTTAAATCAAACAATTTGTATAGTTTCAAATATTCTGATCTAAATGATAATTATTTGTTTACTTAGTTATATGGTTTCAAGTATTTCTATCCAATACTGAAATTTTAAAACAGATCTATTTGATCCATGGATGGATCCTAATCACTCCGGATTAGATTGCACGTGTATAATGGTAATGTAGGAAACCTTACAGTCTCTTGAACTAAAGAACTGTAGCTTTACCACCAGGACACTTCTTTCTTTCGGGTGGAACATTTTATTCTTCTGCAAGGGCTGCAGTCGGTTTATTGTAATAATTTACTAGAATTTTTGCTTAGGTATGGCACAAGGCCACATGAATGGGGCATCCAATGAGACTCAAACTCACTCGTGAAGCTATGCTAGTCTTGCTTTTAAACAATTACACTCGCCCTGTCGGCTGGGGCTGTAGAATATCCCGACTGCTTCTCTGCAGAAGGGTAAGAACCCCTCCAACAAGTGTTATATCCAGGAGTGGTGATACTTGTTAGGGTCCCACTGAGGAACCAAATAGATCTGTCAAAAAATATTACTATTGAATTGGAATACTTGATGCCATATAACCGTATACAAATTATTTGAATTAAATAGCAATACTTGAGACCATAAAACTGTGTACAAACAAATTATTATTGAATACGGTGGGGAGTCTCTGTGGCGTAATGTCTAAAGTGCTGGATTGCAGCCTCGAAGTAAGCGAGTTCGAACTCCAGTCACGCTATTACACTCACTTTCAGTCAGGTACAAGCTCCTTATCCCTCCATATATGGGTTAAAAAGTACCAATTCTCTTCTTCTACAAGGATAGCTTTGGCATTGAATAACCCGGGAATATTGATATTCCATTAAACAAAGAAACCAAACTTATTATTGAATATCAACTGTTACTTGAGACCCTTTGACAACATATAAATTATTTGTAGCAACATTGAATAACCCATAAAGAGTTGAATTGCCAATAAACAAATCAAACCATATTTAGCACCAACAAATTTTCCTTTGTTTTGATCGCAAGAACATTTTATAATTGGTTGGTTGGTTGTTTGGGTTTATGGCATATCAACCTTTTGAGGGTTATTCAACGCCAAATTTATTTTTATACAAATAATTAGTTCTATTTCAAACAATTCAGTTTAGCATAAGTATGCAGCTAGTTCTATTTAGCCAATAGATAGAGCCCTATCAGGAGCAGCCATTCCGGGCCTGAGTTGACCTGAGAGCAATGGCAATAAATGGGTGCTCCGCATTCTCCAAAGCTCTAGCATTACTGGAACCTTACCATCAGATTGTTTTGTGTCATACCAGGATACTCATTGAGAAGCGGGGTCTTATCCCCTCTGCAGAGGTGCAGTCGGTGTATTCTACAGCCCCAGCCGACTAGGCAAATTTTGTAATTGGCAGATCAATCGAAAACAAGGACGTTGAAAAACAGTCCCAGCTCCACTCTGACCCAGAGTGTTAGCACCTGATAGGGTCCTATTTATGGGTCAAATAGAACTAAACTGTGCACTTGTGCTGAACTGAATTGTTTGAAATAGAACTGTTTTACCATTTAACCGTATGTAAACAAAAAAAACTAAACTGATAATAAACTAAATTATTTGAAATAGAATTGTTTATATGCATAAAAGTGGATATGGGATTAACAACCTGCAATAGTTAATGTCCCATTAAACCAAACAAAACGATTACACCAGCCAAGACGCCTCCAATCGGCGTATTCTAAACACTATTGACAAGGCGCGATTCTATTCATGTTAATATTTTTCCGTAAAACAGCAATGATTGTCTGCCCGGTCGGCTGAGACTGTATAATACGCCGAGTACAACTCTGTCGACGGGTCGGATCTCCTCTCAATAGGTGTCCTGGATATGACACGAAACTGCCTTTGATGTTGAGACTCCAGTCTGGGAGCTTTAAAGACTTTTCACTTAATGCTATTATTCCCAGGTTCACTCAAACCCAGACGGGTAGAACCTGTTAGGGTCCCATTGATTGTTCAAATAGAATAGTCCAATTATTTACCAAGGATTATCATATTTACCAACCCCTCCGCTCGGGCAGGATATGACACAAGGTCAATTTTTAAGCGGAGTTTAACAGGTTTGAATTCAGAGTTTTCCTTCTCCTAGACTAGATGCCTCACCAAGGCTGAAGAACCTATTCTGTCCTACTATTTACCCATAGCTGGAGGGAGAATAATTGGATTCATACCTTTCCCAAGGGTATTAGTGCTATATGAAATGCAATCAGTCTCGTCCAGGATTTGAACTCATATCGTCGTGTCCAATTCCTACGACGATAACCATTACACCAATGATTATAAATATTATTAGTGATTTGAAACCATTCAACTATGAGCAAATTATCTATATTGCAGAAGAATGTTTGATAAATAGAGTAACTAATGAGAGAATTAGTGTAAGTGATATGTCCCGGGAAGGGATATATTTAATCGAAGTAGCTGAGTGGTTTGGCTACAGTAACAGGTGTAGTACAATCGAGCAGGTAGCTAATCGTATTGGTACTAGACGTGTGTTCGTACCAACACTGGGCAGTCGTAGTCAATGTACGTCAACATTGGTCTGCATTTATAGCTGACACCAGCCAATATTACTGTGAGGGGGTGACCCAGGTGTTATGCATATTCATTGCATCAATTAATTAAATGGTTTCAAGTATTCCTGCATGCAAACGAATGAGTTCTAAAAAAAAAGAAAGAAATAAACAATCTATCCAATTACAAATCTCTCTCTCTGTCTCTCTCTCTCTGTCTCTCTCTCTCTCTCTATATATATATATATATATATATAGTGTCCCAAAATAGATGCAACGTATTAATGACCAATGTTTTTTTTAATATTTATTATATCAGCTTCCAGGACATGCATTATTTTTTTGAGTTTCTTGCCACCGTAATAAATCATTATCATCTATTTCGAGACAATTTTGAATGATTTAATCTCCAAATAAGTTGTAATGCAAATTATTTTTTCTTCTCTTGTTCAAGGCATTGTGTTTGAGGATTAATAGTTGTTATAGTATATTATTTTCGAATATGAAACAAAAAAAAAAACACAACGTCATCATTAGTAGAGTTATTAGCAGTCATATGGGTTCCATGAATATTGAGACAAGATATACAACAGGATTTGGTATTAAATGATCAACAATGATAGATATTTTTGATAGCGCAATAACGTTGAAATGCTTCATCTTAGAGAATGAAGACATTTTCACATTCAGAACACATCTTTTTTTTTTTTTTTTTTTTTTTTTTTGGATAGAGGTTCTTACCCCTTCAGCAGAGTATACAGTCAGCATATTCTAAGCCGAGTTTCATGGCCAATATCCTGGGATTAGCCATCATATCTGAATATGAGCACCGGTAAACAATTGTAAATAACGGATTTCCTGTTCACCAGAAAGATCAGATAATAATACACTTTTATCCAAAGTAAAGATAAGCTTACCGAATTAATGAAATCAGCTTCCTGTTCTTTTCTTTTTGAGGAAAAGGAGGCTGTGAAACATTTTTAATGATTTCATCTTGGCTCTCAGGGACACCCGACCGATGTACTGAGTGAACTCCTCTCACATAACTCCTGACAGAGGTTCTAACATATGTTTCAACTGTCTAACGATCTCCTGCGTCTTACCTTATGTTTTGAACGTTTGCAAGTATTAGAACTTTCCAACCTGCATATATCTGAGGAATCATTGCCGTGCTAACTCACCACGACTTATTATAACCACTATTTGTTGTTTAATATAATTAAGAATGCTGAACCAATTTATTATTTTTCGATAAATAAAATCAGTATCGTCTTTTTTGTTACCTATATATACCACACACTGCTCAAATACTCTAGTAACACAAAATGTATCACAGAGATTGATAATTACGTAAGATGGTAATTTTATGGCATCTTTCCGACTTTTGAGACCCCCTGGGTCTGCTCCTTGATCTCGACAACAAGTCTATCAAAGATCTAGGGAAGATCGGTAGTTTTTCATGTAACAACATCGAATTATCTTTTGGCCTCCAGCTTCAAGATTTTGCCACTCCGCTGCGATAAGTTACCTTGTCGAACCGCTAGATTTTTTTTCCTTAACATTGATCAGTCACTTTTACTATTACTAAAGAGCCGAATCTATTATTTATCTAAAGATGAATGGGGGCAGAGAAGAGGTGAATAGATGCTTTTCCGCAAAGATGTTCGCGGGAAAAGAAATGGAAACTGCCTCGTCATGACAGCAATGCTGAGAAATGCCATATTCTTTAAATATAGGCATTAGGCACATTTAGGAGGGATGTCTTGAAGGTTGTCACTTGACCCCCCCCCCAAAAAAAAAACCCGACAAACATGCTGTGTCTTGAAAAGCTTCCGATGCCTATTTAAATGTGAAATTTCTATGAACCGGTCTCACGAAAAGAAATACTAGGTGTTGTTTTCTTTTAGTTGATGGAGGAAAGACATCATCCCCTTCAAGGGAGGGAGGGGCAGTTTCACTTAAGCCCTAAATCATGAATCTCTTTGCGTTTGAAACTCTAACCGATTCTTTTTGAATAGCTAAAAGTCTCAATGGACCTTTTCTTGCCACTAAACGATAACTTGTGTTTTCCACAGCACCCACCTCCACCCTAGCAATGATAGAACGTTTCTCTTATCCCTGTCCATTCGCCAGAGTCAGGCGCTGGTGTTTATTGTGGGTCACCGCATCGCAGTTGCCTCAACGAAGCTGAAGTCAACTCTTGGTTTTCGCCACTCCAAGTTATCCCGTCATACTGCTATTTTTCTTCTTCTATTAAATTAGTTGCCCTTACCAATATTTATCATACCTTACCCAATCATTCTTAAAGAAGAATCTGCCAATGTGCTCAATATGGCAAATAACACTCACAGTGAAACATAATTGAATACGTACACTTAGCCCCTGTAAGATATAGATAATTGGATTCATACCTTTCACAAGGGTATTAGTGCTATGTGAAATGCAATCAGCCCCGTCCAGGACTTGAACTCGCGTCGCCGTGTCCATTTCCTACGACGATAACCATTACTCTACAGGCACCTCTTGTGAGCTCATCCCTACTTCTCCAGCAGTGTCCGTCATGTCTGCTTCATCTAACTTTGATAGTTTTCGGGATGGGTGGTAGGTGGCCGTATAGCTGCTGTTTTGTGGGGTGATGCCCCCAGGACTTGTTCAATATTGCTCGCAGCATTCTTGTGTAGTTACCGTCAAGCTTTTTTTTTTCCATCCGTTTAGTTACGTCCATGTAGTGCATCCATATAGCAGTATCAACATGATCGCTGCTTGGAAGAAACTGCGTTTCATTTTATCGGTCAGGTCTGACTTCGATATGACCGATAGTCTATTGATAGCTGTCCATGCCTTTGCTATATATATATATATATACTTAGAGAACAAGACCATTTACAAAGCATATGTCAAATAAAATGAAATAAGAAATCAATTAACCTTTTTCTCATGTCCCATTAGTTCATAGATGAACAAAAATGTTTACCAATAAACTATTTGCTTACATATCATATACATAAAAATACTTGTCATTAAATAACCTACACGGAGTGATATGCCATTAAATCAAAATACCAAACCTTTTTATTTATCTGGAGTCGGAGATAGAATAACTACGTACAAGCCTTTTCCCAAAGGCCGTTAGCGGAAAAAGAAACGTTAACTGCCTCGTCCAAAATCGGAACCTGACACGTCAAATACTTTTTTCCTTTACCGCAAGATTTTTTAATTTAATATTTTACGATGTGCAAAGAAATGAACTCAAACGCATTTAAAAAGTTATCAACAAACTATTCATTTAAAAATCATATATATATATATATATATATATATATATATATATAGGTAATATCCAGTCAGAGCCCGAAGACAATGGGTTTAGTTTACAAGGTTACATTATTCATAAAATTCCACCTGTTACATATGTTCAAATTAGGATGGGTTAATTTATAGGAAAACCCTTTTTCTGGTTTCTTAATTTTTCTAACACTTTGTTTTTACCCACTTTAGCCATAAATTTAATCCTGAGAATTTATATAGATTTTCTTTTTTTTTTTCCAAATATAAACACTGTAATCCATATTTGCTGTTTTTCAAACTCAAATTAAACGTGTGGAGTCATCTGATGAGACGAAGATTTTAATGATATTCTTCGCCGATATAAATTTATAATGACAATTCAAGCAGGTTTAAGTTTTCTTTTAATTGCTATATACATATTAATTTGAGGTTGAAAAACAGCAAATATGGATTACAGTGTGTGTGTGTGTGTGTGTGTGTATATATATATATATATATATATATATATAAGCATTAAATCATGATCAATTCATAACACACACACAAAGGTGTGTGCGTGTATTATTAAATATAGCAATTTCCCTGGATTAAAAGAGGATTTAATATCTCAATTGAATGACTTGATTTTATATATATATATATATATATATATATATATATATATATATATATATATGCACTGAAAAACTTGTGTGCGCTTGGTCTTTTCATAAACTTCCGAAGCGCTTCTACTATTTCCTTATGTCTGAAGCAAAATGCCACGATTTGCCCACCTGAAGATAATCTCTCTCTCTCTCTCTCTCTCTCTCTCTCTCTTTCTCTGAAGTGAAATCTTTGAAAAAAATTCGATAGTTTATCAAGCCAACCGCAGTACCTACTCAGACATCCCATGACGTTACCAAAAGGTTTACTTAAGAAAATTTAAACCAACAGAAAGTGAATCATTGGTCCCTATAGGAACATAAAGATTATAAATGAATAAAAGTCTGACGTATACTGTGGGTTATTTTCGCTTCGCTGATTAAGACGTCATTTTGTTGATTATCCTTCTCGTTTGAAACCAACTTGACGAGTCGGATTTACGAGTATGAACAAGAATCTATGCTCATAAAAGCTTTGGATTTTTTTTTCTAATTCGCTAAATATAAATTAAAAAAAAATTTTTTTTAATCAAACAATTTAAAATAACTGCGATATGTATGAATGAATGAATTAATTTTTAAACTGCTCCATAAATTACAAATTGGAACGTTTGACTTCTTATATTATGCATTGCTGTTGTTTGGTAAGAATAATAACGAATATCATCCGGACGGATTATAAAATATTCCAGTGGAAACAATGAAAATCCAAGTTAATTTAAAGGAAAATCCATGCAGGTGAACTATATATATATATATATATATATATATATACATATAATCCATATACATACTGTTTCGTTGTATCACACCTCTTCAGTAGTACAAAACCTATGACTCAACGTCAGTTCGGGAATTAACGCATATATATCAGTGTTCTTTTGTTTACATTTTGCACAGTCGTAAGTCGGAGTATTTCACTCATTAGACGAGCTTTGCATAACGTGAGAGGTAACCCGTAAATTCTTTCGCTAGAGTGAGTATATATATATATATATATATGTGTGTGTGTGTGTGTGTTCGGTTATCGGTTTAATGGCATATTAATCGTCGTGGGTTATATAATGACAAAACCATCCTTCTAAGAGAGCGTTGATGCTATTCAATCCATAGCAGGGAATATAAGGGGGTTAATAACATTACCAAGGGTATTTGTCCTAAAGTAAACGTGATACCATGATAACACATGTTACGATCTAGCAGTCAAGAACTTTCACCATTACACCACGAAGGCTCCGACAAAATACATGTGTGTGAATGTGTATATTTGTATATATACGTTCACGTGTGTGTGTGTGTGTGTGTGTGTGTGTGTGTGTGTGTGTGTGTGTGTGTGTGTGTGTGTGTATATATATATATATATTCCCCTACCCACGTTGGGTTGAGTTCTCCCGCGAATGAAGTAATCGTGTTGCCATTAGCGTTTATTGCAAGTCTCTTCATATATGAATTGAGGTCTCGGTAGCCGTTAAACGGATGTATGTAAACAATAGTAATTGTGATTCATAACCGTTTAAAATTTACTTCGCTGCTACTGGCTCCTCGTGGCTGAAGGGTTACAGGCTTGGATTGGCGTTTGAGTCAACCGGGTTTTGATCCGAGCTACGGGAAGCTAATATGTCTAACCACACTGAGTTCTGATAGAACGAAACAGATATGTCTGTGGATGACATATATAGTACAATTTAATGGAGACTCAAACTCGGTTAAGTCGTTATAATAAATTTATTTCGGCGGAGAATATTATTGCTATACTCTCCGTCTCGTCAGATGACTCTTTACACGCTTCCCTCCTATCGCAGAGTAGCGAATGCGGGGTTACAGTTCGTATTCAGAAGATGATAAAATAAGGTAATTAAAAAATAAATAAAAATCAGGAAAAAAAAGATTAAAAAAAACAAAAGAATTAAAGTAGAAATAAGAATAAGGAGGAAATCAAATTACAAATTATTTCATTCATAGGCGTGACCAGAGGGGGTTAACATGTTATATGCTAGAACGATTAAGAAACAGGAGTGGAATTAATCTACTGGTCAGTCCCTTCTAATTTTTCGTTCTTGTAGTAGTTCCTCCTACTTGGCAGGTGTGATTTTCTAAACAGACTAAGATCGTTTAACTAATGGCTAACTCATACATGATTTACATTTATTCCTAATACGTCTGTTAATTAACTCAGCTGTTGCCATCCTAGATATTCCTCTTGTTTCAAATATATATTAAATAACTTATTGAATGATAGTACTTACGGTAAGGGGGGAAAACGTAAGTAATTCGGAGATAAAAATATACTACGAATCACGGTCTAGGGGATAATATATATATATATATATATATATATATATATATTGGGGGGAAAAAAAGGCCAACTTTGTCATGCCAATTGAAAAAAATCAACAGATACGCAACTGATTAGTCAAAAGAAAAACACTGATGAGCCGCTTAGGCGAAACTGTAGTCGGTTAGGTCCTGACTCACGAAATAATTTTTGTCACTAATATATATATATATATATATATATATATATGTAAATGTTTGTTACTAACCGATAATCTCCAGTTTTATACCACTAATTGGTTTAAAATTTACAAAGAGTATTTCATTCGAATTCAGGAATGCTTTTATATACTTATTACCCAAAAATATTACAATAATTAAAAAAAATATTTTTAATAAGTCGTTTTTCTCCGAGAAAAGCCGAACGTTGAATAATGATGGAAAACATTACTTCAGTTTTCCAAGAATTTTATACGTGATTTTTTTTCTGCGTTCATCACTATTTTTTACTTTTTTGGTTGACTTAAACGGAGACACTAAACTTTAAACCATATTTCGTTGGTTCAGTAGTATTTTTTTTTTATTCTAACGAATTGTTTACAAAATATTTTCTTATATTTTTTCAACATTCATTCTTTTTTGTTTTGTTTAACTTCAACGAAAGCCATCCATTAAAAAGGTTTCTTTCTTAAACCATATTTCGTTGGTTCAGTAGTAACGAATTGTTTACTAAATATTTTTTTTTTTTTTTTTTTTTCAATATGACATTTTTTTCTCTTAAACTTCAACGAAAGACATTTCTTAATAAGTTTTCTTTCGTTTATCATTATCGATAAGACACTAAACTTTAAACCATATTTCGTCAGTTCATTAGTAACGAATTGTTTACTAGATATTTTATTTTCTTTTTTCAACATGACTTTTTTTGTGTCTTAAACTTCAACGAAAGACATTCCTTAAAAAGTTTTCTTTCGTTTATTATTATCGATAAGACATTAAACTTTAAACTATATTTCGTTGGTTCAGTAGTAACGAATTGTTTACTAAATATTTTATTTTCTTTGTTAAACTTCAACGAAAGACATTCCTTAAAAAGATTTCATTCGTTAATAAACTTTAAGCCATATTTCGTTGGTTCAGTAGTAAGTAAATTTCTTTTTATTCTAAAAACTTATTCCTAAATTTTACACGGAAACTGGAACTACTAAGAATATTGTGTATCCACAAGTATTGGAAAATTAAACATATGAGAAACATGCATTTTCTTTTTCCCATTTAAACAAACTGAGCCACAGCAACACGTGGCCGGGTACTGCTAGTAATATATCACACATATATGAACTGCTTGCTTGTGCTAAACTGAATTATTTCAAATAGAACTGTTTTTTGACATTGAAACTGTACTTACACTAAACTGAATTGTTTAACATAGAAATGTTCTGACATGTAACTGTGCATAAACAAAATCTGTACTTTTACTAAACTCAATTAACTGAAGTAGAATTGCTTGACTAAAGCGAATGGCTCGAAATAGAATTTTTTTTTACAATTAAACCGTACTTACATTTACACTGCGTGCTTATGCTAAACAGAATTGTTTTAAATTGAACTATTTTTGACATTGAAACTGTACTTATACTAAACTGAATTGTTATATATATAACTGCTTGAATAGTTTGAAATAGAAATGTTTTTGACAATTAAACTGTGTACTTATGCTAAACAGAATTGTTTTAAATAGAATTGATTATTTACATAAAAATGGATTTGGCGTTAAATGACCTACAAAGGTTGATATGCCATAAAACCCAAGAAACCCAACCCTCACACACACACACATACATATATATATATATATATATATATATATATGTGTGTGTGTGTGTGTGTGTGTGTACGTATATATATATATATATATATATATATGTGTGTGTGTGTACGTATATATATATATATATATATATATATATATATATATATATATATATATATATGAATATTATGCTGGAAATAAGTATAAGTATTCCCATTTAATTCTTAATCATTTTTTCATATCAGCTTTCCATTTCCATTAAAATATTTTAAATAAAACTTTATTTTATTTTATTTTATTTTATTTATTTATTTTTTATTTATTTATTTTATTTTATTTTTTTTTTTTTTTGAGGGTTGAAATAGTTCTAAGACCGTTTGAAAAAAATGCATATTTCTTTCCTTTAGAATGCCTAAGTAGAACATGGTCAGATTATATCAACTCATGTTTGTAAGCCTTGTGAGTCCTATTTAAATATTCATGATTAAATACAGTTACTGCAAGATGCTTCTGAACTCACCCAGATATGAAAATAAAGGGCTGAAGTTCTACCTATAAACTTGAATGAAAATATACAAGTTTCATTGCAAAAAAATTGTCGAGTTCCCTAACAGTCGTGAGAAATTATCTAAAGGACCCCGAACAGTATGGCACCAGAAAACATGAATGTTTTCCACCTTAAATTACAAATGCAGCAAGACGTCGATTTTTTTCTGTGAGCTTCTAAAGGGCAATCAAACCCAAGATATCTGCAAAAAAATCCTAGAATTTTCCCCTTACCAAGAAGACTTCGTGAACTTATTAATGAATTGCCAAATCTCGTATATAGAAACAGGAAGACAGTCCCTATTTTAGCTGCTCAACACAAAATGGGCGTAGATTGGGTAAAGAAAAAAAGTGATATGGTTAATGGAGAAATTGGAAACTGTTGTTTTCTGATGAGATAAAGTTCAATTTGGATGGACCCGACGGCTCCCAGTGTTATTGACACGATTTAGGAAAGGAGTAGAAGTTGTTTTCAAAAAGACCATTTGGAGGATGATCTTTTATGGTTTCGGGAGCTTTTACTGCGTCTGGAAATACTGATATAGTTGTGATGGAAGGGAAACAAATCACGGCTCGATATATCAATGTGGCTGGGGCTCAAGAATTTACAGACTGCTTCACTGCAGACCCCTAAACCAATGTCCTGGATATAACACTAAACAATCTGATAGTGAGGTTCCAGTTATGCTGGATCTTTGGGAAATGCAAAGAACCCCTTCATTACCATCGCTACTGGGTCCACTCTGGCCGGAGTTGTAGAGCCTGATAGGGTCCTATCTATAGGTCAAATAGAAATAAACAATTTACCTGTGGTAAACTGAATTGTTTAAAATATAACTGTTTTTGACAATGAAACTGTGTACTTATGCTAAAATGAATTGCTTAAAATATGACTGTTTTGATATCTAAACTGCGTACTTTTGCTAAGATGAGTTGTTTGAAAGGGAACTGTTTTTGTAGGCTTAAATGAATTGTTTGGAATATAATTGTTTTGAGATTAAACTGTATTGACAAAAACTATACTTATACTAAACTGAATTGTTTGAATTAGAACTGTTTGGTTAAAACGAATAGTTTGAAATAGAAATATTTTTTTTACAATTAAAATGTTCTTATGCTAAACTGAATTGTTTAAATAGAACTGTTTATTTGTATGAAAACGGATTTGGCATGAAATAATCTACCAGGGTTGATATGCCATAAAACCCAAACAAACAAACTAAAAGTATGTGAGCCTAACTTTTAAACCTTGTTGATGTTTAATTTCCACGTTTTCAGCTCGTTTTGTCGTTTGGACGAGTACATAATGCAACTTTCTGGGATCTTAATTTTAACCAGATATTAGAGGTTCGCATCTTTTGCGTAAATTTAAATAAAGGTGTGTTAATTGGAAATTAGCTTTTATATTATACTATCTGATATTACCGTGGTGTATTAGGTCTACTGTAAAGCTGACAACTGTAAGGCAACATTTAAGTTTTAATTACCGTGGTGTATTAGGTCTACTGTAAAGCTAACAACTTTAAGGCAACATTTAAATTTAAAAAGTCGTTTCTAATTCCGATAATCATATCAAATAATTAAGATAAGGTGAATGAATTACCTTTTTATTATCATAGTTTGTTGACTGCTTCTGTTTAACTTACCAGTAAGTTATTTTATCAGTTTACTTTTTTCAAATTGAAGGGTATTTCATCAGCTGTGTTTATGTTACCGTAGTGGAGTATTTTCGTTAAAAACCTCTCAAAAATTACTGAAAATTCGGTAAGTTGAAAATATATTTCCACAAACATATGAGCTTTAGCCCATCTTGATTTGAATGGAATTCGCATTACACATACGGGTATTATATGAAATCATCATTTTGGGATCAAATTTGTGGGGTTGCAAGATCGGGGAATACTCTAGTAAATACGGTAATACTTCAACGTGAAAAGAATGATACATGTATACCAGTATTCTGAGAAGTTTGTATCAAACTTACAGTCTAAATAAGAAAATAAAAAAAATCACAAGCTATAGATATATCTATTAAAACCAGGAATTTCCTAACAAACTTCCTCCTGAGCGATGCTTTTCTTGTTTTACTTCATACAATGGACACAGTTGATGATAGATGTCTATTATTGTTTCTCACATATCATAACTGCCAACTTAACGAAAAAGACAAAAAAAAAAAAAAAAACAAACAACAACACAAAAAACAAACAAACAAACAAATATCATCTTAAGTTCCTCTATATTATCAAGCTCAAGTCTTTTTCTGTTTATTTGCTTATTGGTTCTTTCGTTTCCCCTTCCATGACGTGGCGCCTACATCGGAAGGTATTTTCAGGAAGATCAGATTGGCTTTCGTGTCTTGTCACATAGAATTAGAGAACATTAGGAGAAAATGGCGTCTAGTGTTTTTTTACCACCCCCAACAGACTTTCACTTCGCTAAATCAACATGACATTTGGAATTTGTTAAACCATCATTTTGAGTCTCTACCACACATTCAAATATATCTGCGTTTTCCATTGCTATTACAATAAATAAATGCTTCTGAAAAACTTAAAAACAAAACAAAAAACATTGCGTATATTCCTATTCATTGAATTTCGATAACACCTACTTAACGAGGTAGGTCTAGTGCTGGATTTAGCTATAAGCTAGGGCTAAGGACCACACATCCTCAAGGCCTCATTCTTTAAAAAATATTTTTTAAAATTTTATCCTTAGTTTTTATTCTTTTACGTTAAAACATGAAAAATATTAGTATACACACACACACACACACACACATACATACATATATATATATATATATATATATATATATATATATATACTCGAGTATTAACGATCTCTAACTTTTAGCCACAGAAGGTTTTTTTTACAATATTTGGCATGTAATGAACAACCCTTTGATTTTGAAGTGAATAACTGATCTTAAAACGTTCTTTGTTACACAAGTGTGTGTGTGTGAGAGAGGGGGGGGTAGGTGCCCCTGGTGTAATGGACATGGTGACCCGAGTTCAAAATCTAGACGAGGCTGTTTGCCTTTCAGATAGTGCTTATATGCTTGGGAAAAGTATGAATCCAACGATACTCCCTCCCAGTTATTGGTAAATAGTAGGATAGACTGCATTTAAGCTTAATTAAATCAATTTGAACCTTACTGGTATTACCACTCCTTGTTAAATTGGACAAAGGAGTAATATCAATGAAAGAATAACTTCATGCTCCCAGAGTTTCAGAACCGGAGCGACACCATTGAATGAAGTTTAATATCATGTGAAGAATATCCTTTTTGCGGCAGTGTTACCTCTCCACAAGGGATGAAGTCTATATATTCTCGGTCCCTCTGAGAAAGCAAAACACTGTTGAGCTATTTTGTCGAGGTTTGTTTTGGTTTCTTTGTTTAATGGCATATCGACCTTTGTAGGTTATTTAATGCCAAAGCCATTCCCCGAGAAGAACAGTAGTGGTACTATTTAACCCATAGCTGGGAGGATAAGGGGGTTCATACCTTTCCCAGGAATATTTGCCCGAAAGTGAACGTCATAGCGCGACTGGAGTTCGAACTCGCTTACTACGATTCCGCAGTCCATCGCTTAAACCATTACGACATGTCGAGGCAATCGCAATAAAAAGGCTCGCAGGGGATAAAACGATTTCCAATCCAATATACAATTGTAATAATAACAAGGCAGCGTTCAAGCTAATCTCGATCACAGTAACTTCTCAAGGGAGATAGCTATTAAATGTTAATTATGGAGTACTTCCACTTATTTACTGCTTTATTTCCCAGGATCCATGAATGATATTGAGAGTTTTGGGATTCTCATACTATAGATAGTTGACTGGAGCTGTTTAATACACCGACTGCATCTCTGCAGAGGAGTAAGACCCCCACCAACAAGTGTCCTGGATATGACTCTAAACAAGCTGATGAGAAGGTTCTAGTCTTGGCGCTTTCAGGAAAGTAGAGTACCCCATCATTACTCTCAGGTCCACGCTGGCTATGAGTGGTAGCCCCAGATAGGGTCCTATCTCTGGGTCAAATAGAACTGTTTGACATTTAAACAGAATTCAAACAAATGACTGATGTTTAATTGAGTTGTTAAAAATAGAACTGTTTGATTTTTTTTAACAATGTGTAAATAAATGACTGATGTTGATTGAATTGTTAGTGATACATAGCAATATTTGGAACCATTTAATTGTGTACAAATCAATGAATAGTGTTAAAATAGAATTACAAGCAATACTTGAAACTATTTAACTGTGTAGCACAATGGCAATACTAGTGTGCAAACAAACTAGTTCTAACTCATCAAAAAAATGAAATTACTGACAAACTAATCTCTTATATATCATGTATATTTAACCGTGTGCAAATAAATGATTAATTGTCAATAGAAATATTTGTATTAGATTGCAATACTTGAAACCATTTAACTGTGTTAAAGAATAAGCACAGGCTCATTTAAAAATGTTATCAACAAAATGTGTTTACAAATCACCTATATTTAATATATATGTATGAATAAGATTTGACGTTAAATAACCAACAATGGTTGATATGCCATCAAACCAAACCAAACCAAACCAAATGATACTATTGGTCGTGGAGACCTCTGGAAGTGAAGAGACCTACTCACCATTCTTTCCGCAACCATCTTCTGGTCCGGGCACATATTCATAGAGTTGAGTGTTTGATGGATGTTTTGGAAATAAAGGGTAATTAAAAAACATACTACCACTTCTATAGGAGTACCTTAAAAATGCCAACACTTCTATAATATGATTTTAAACGGTCTCCAACTGTTCAATCCAATTCAATTCTTGGAATCTTCTCAAGGTATTCTCCATAATATCAGTTTTGCTTTTCTTGTAAAAGAACTCATAGAAGACTGCCTTGTCGGCGGGGTGTACAATATGCTCACTGTATCTTCTGTATAGGGGTAAGACCTAAAAAAATAATGGTGTATCCTGGGTATGACACTAAAGAGCATCTGATAATGAGGTTCCAGTTCTGGAGATCCGGGGAATGGAAAGCACCCTTTCAATGCCATCACCACCCGGACCATTCTGACCCCTCAGTTGTAGTTCCTGTTACGGTCCTATCTATGGTTCAGATGGATTTTTTAAAAATTCCTATTCATTAAGACAGTATTTGGAGGGTATTCTAAAAAGACTCCATAAAAATATAAATATGAACGCGTTTCCTAAACTCCTTGAAATAAAATAACCCCAGACGGATTGATATTCCGTTAAAATCACTCAATTTCATTGAAGTGTTAGTGTTTTAGGTTTTTTTAATTACCCGTAGAATATCCCAAGAATTTGATGACAGGTGTTTAACTGATGGAAACCATAAAGGTCTTCCCTTTAGAAGTATCAACCTTTTTTAATTTACTCTGTTTTACGAGACTTTACACCAAACTTAACTGGTTACGGATTAAAAATATATACGATTTATTCTTCTCTTTTTTTTTTTATTATACACACTCAGTTTCTTTCTTTCTTTCTTTCTTTCTTTTTTTTCGACTCTGAAAATAATTGGCTGTTCCCTACCAATTTAATATCAAACAGTTTATTCATTGAATGATCGAAAAGATTTTAATAAAACAGAATCAACAATTTCTTCAGTTTAAAAATCAATTGGCCTAGCGGTTAGTGTTCGCCAACAGCCCTTGAGACCGAGGTTCTATCCCAGGTCGAATCATATCATAGACCAGATTGTCAATATTTCCCTTAATATATACAAAACATACAATTTCTTTCTGAGTTATTTTTCTTTAGTAAGAGCGGGAAACGAAATATATCTGCTTTTGCTTTGTCAATGAAATGAGCAGATATAACTTTCTTCCTCAAAAACCACGTCTTCCACTTTTTCTTTTTTTATATTATTGACATTCAGGGAATTTTAATCTTAGCTATGTTGAATTGTGATTAAGTTTTAAGAAATTGTTCCTTAGATTTATACCAAAGATTTTCCTAACTCTTCATAAGTAATGAGGGAGAGGTATTTATTAAACAACAGAAACAGATGCATATTATTTGTATTTCGTTACTAATCAATTGCATTGTTGGTCATAAGTGGTTATATTAAGTATGACCCGACCTGAACACACACACACACACACACACACACATATATATATATATAATCTCATAAATAAGTATGTCTCAATAAAATTTTTATAAAATGTTGATTTTCCAATAAACCAAAGTTGACAGGATTTTATCATTTTCAGCGCAACATGATACAATCAAAATGGATACTATTAGTTATCATTTATTACCAAACGCTACTGAATTGATACTCTTTAACGAAAATATAAATAAGCAACTGTCTAAAAATAAATACACTTCTGGTATATGTCAACGCAATTTTATTTTAAGTTACAAAGGTATAGCTATTTTATGTTGGCAAACTAAATTTCAAGGCTATAAAGTTTGGTTGCGATATCTAATCTTTGTTTTGTTTGTATTATGATTTCATCGAACGAACAAAATTCTTATACCATAATGGTTTAGAAGAAAATCAACTTTTTATTATAAAGAAATTGCTAGGAGTATACTTATTATCCGTTTCGATGGTATAATGTTCAATTAGATTTGGCCTAATGAGTAAAATATTCGCCTATGGTCTGGAAGACTGGGGTTCAATCCCAGGTCGAATCATACCAAAGACTTAAAATGGTGCTTGATACTGCCTTGCTTCGCACTCAGTCCAATAAGATAAGGATCAAGGGTAAAGTGGAGCAATCCACGGAATGGAATGGCGCCATCCCCTACACCTTTGTGTCGTAGGTATTAAAAAGGGAGCCATCGGGTAACCCACGATTAAGTTCTCCAACTTAACTTACATAGATATGATAAAATTCTCGTAAATAAGGTTAGAAAAAATTCTTTTACATTCAGAAAAATTATTTAAGATTTACTTATTTCTGGGCGATACTGTACCTAATAATCTGTTTTGACTCTGTAATGTTCTACTTGAAATGATAAAAACTTTGTATATCTCGTTCAAATAAAAATATTGTGTAGTGTACTTACGGGTGATACTGTACCTATCGTTTCGCTTGTATAATGTTTCACTGAAAATAATAAAATCCTGATATCTTTTGATTTAGAAAATTTACTTTTTTCTGAAAGATTGTTAACGAGTGTACTTATTCATGAACGATTCTGTATCTATTTTGATTGTATAATATTCCGCTAGAAACAACATCCTGGTATCTCTAATAAGAACAAAAATAATTTTTATATTGATAAGAAAATTGATAGTAGTGTACTTATTTATGAGCGATGCTGTACCAAAGATTTTAACTTTTTAATAAGTTGTGACGGAATGAAAGTGATTAAACAGCAAAACATGTCGGCTTTTACGATTCCTTTTTTGGTAATCCTCTCCCCAAAGAAGAATACAACAGGGCAATATAAAAGAAGAGGGAAAAAAAGGAACAAAGAACAGTGTATAAAAAAGAGAAGAAAAAAAACTCTTATTAAAAAGAAAAAACCCTAACGTGTTGAAAGAAATAAAGAAATCACGTATAAAAAGATTATTGTTTTCTTTCGTTTCACTGAAATAGCAAACAAAATGTCCGTCATTTGTCTTTGCTGTCTTAATAGTAGGCATATGCGTTATTCCTTTGATAAAGGCTCTTTCTTATCAGTGAAACTGAACCTACCCCGTGTTTGCTAGTATCTACTACGGGGCGGGGGTAGTATCGTCCTCTTCGGGGTGGGATGGGGGCACAATTTTAGACACAACCTAAACAAATGACATTACTCAGAGACAGCCAAAAAAATGATACAAAAAGAAGCTAAATATGACAATAAGACAATGCTGATGTTATAAAATCTGCTAACAATAGACTTTTATCTATTGTAAGTTAAACAACGATGAGCCTGTTTAGTACTTAAGTGACCACTTAGTAAGTTTAGGGACTGACAGAAACCAAAGACCAATGTGCCAAACTATGCAAAGCTTAGTAATTAATAGTAGTAGTTATAGTTAAGTCTCCTGGAAGAACTAATTCCTTCTAGATCATTCCGGATTTCCAGAACTGGAAACTCATCACCAGATGCAGTTTAGTGTCATACCCAGACCCCCCCCTTTTGCGGGGAGGGGGTCTTACTTCTCTGCAAATTGGCTTGCTTTGGTTTTATAGCATATCACCTATCGTAGATTATTTCATAACAAATCCTCTTTATATATATATATATATATATATATATATATATATATTAGGTATATGATTTGAAAAGCATTTTTACAAAAGCCCGTGCTCTTTTTGTTTGTTTGTTGTTGTTTTTGTTTTTTTTTTGTTTGTGTGTGTGTGTGTGTGTGTGTGTGTGTGTGTGTGTGTGTGTGTGTGTGTGTGTGCCTACAGTTTAATGGTTTCGAACATTTCTATCTACCAAGAATAATTCTATTTACTGTTTATCATTTATTTTCACGCAGTGAAGTAGTTATAGTTATTATTTAACACTAATTTTTGTTGTTGTTGAACACTATTTATTCCTTTACACGCTGTTAAATGGTTCCAAGTATTGCTATATATCACTAACAACTCGATTAAACATCAGTTATTTGTTTACATACAGTTGAATGTTCAAACAGTTCTATTTCTATCAATTCAATCAAACATAAGTCATTTGTTTGCACACAGTTCAAATGTCAAACAGTTCTATTTGACCCATAGGTAGGACCCTATCCGGTGCTACCACTCCGGGCCAGAGTGGACCTGAGAGCAATGGCAATGAAGGGATAATCTACTCCGACCTTGAACAGTAGCATCTGAGTACCAACAAATGACTTATGCTAAACTGAATTGTTTGAAATATATTTAACTTTGTGTAAACAAGTGACTTCAGTTTAACTGAACTGTTGGTGATACATAGCAATACTTGGAACCATTTAACTGGGAACAAAAGAATGAACTTAGGCTCGTATAAAAATGTTATCAACAAAATGTGTTTACAAATCGTATATTTAATATATAGGTATAAAGAGGATTTGGCATTAAATAACCTACAAGGGTTAATATGCCAAAATCAAACTATTATGGTTCATTTAGATAAATGGCTCCTACCGAAAAGATACTTTTATTTACGGCGTTGACACGCATAATTAAAACATTTAAAAACAATATTTTAAACAAATCATTAAAAAAAGTGAATTCAAAAATATTGCTTTTTATTGTTGATTATGAAATTTATTTAAAAATAAGACCTAATGAAAATATAAATTTGAAAAAGTAAAATTAAAATCCCATGACCGAAATTTTAATTCTTATTCACGGTAAGATATTTTTGATCGATAAAATTAAAATCATTATTAACGAAATATCCTACTTTGACCGAAGTGATGCGGATCTTTATTTATTAAATCAGTTTCAGTATTTCCAGCTATTTGTTAAAGTAGGTGTCATCATGTGATTAAATGTTGAAAAGTTATCTATAATAAGATCGTGTAAGAAAAGCAAAGAAGGTTTAAAACCTGTTCTTTTCTGACACAATAGTATTATAAATAACTGTTCATTAGTTTGTGTAAAAAAAAAAAAAAAATAAACAAATAAATAAAATTTTTAAAAATCGTGAAACCGAAAATATTTGTTAAAAATCAACCCCTCTCACCATGGGGGAAAATGTCAACAATATTGAATAAATTAAATTGTGGATCAATGGATATTAGATTTTGTTTCAGGGGCTGCATTAAATAAAATGTTTGATAAGCCCTGATCTTGTTAAAGGCCGGGATCTGAAAGTTAATAATGTCAAAACCACTTGAAATAATGAAGTATTATATTCCTGTGCCCATTGCCGTAATAAACTAAGCTTAGTAAATATCAAGAAATTCCAATAAACGTCCATTAATTTACTTAGGATGAAAATGTTAAGCAAAACTTTGTGATTATCACCTATTTCTAAACAAGTATTTAAAAAAAACAGTTCCATTTTTTTGTTGTTGTCTTATTCGGGTTGATATTTGATTATTGTTGATAATAAAGGTGTGTTTTTTTTTCAATGCCAAAAGAAAGATTAAGAATGATGTACTAGGATTAAGATATGTTCCATAAATTAAAAAACAAACTATCAGTGTTTAGCTCCAGGATCCGTCTC
Organism: Sepioteuthis lessoniana; assembly: GCA_963585895.1. NCBI lineage: Eukaryota > Metazoa > Mollusca > Cephalopoda > Myopsida > Loliginidae > Sepioteuthis > Sepioteuthis lessoniana. Next base: position 83,197,083 of record OY757910.1, read on the forward strand.
CATCCTCATAGGCAGCTCTTCCCGATTTAAAAGAGTAAGGTCATTGCTGGGGCATCCCACGCACCAAGCAGTTTTTGTCTATGATCTCAAAATTCTAGGTTGATTAATCGCCTGTAAATTCATCGCATCAAATTAATCGTTCTTGTAATATAAGGTTACCCTAACCCTTTAGCTCATTTAATCCAATTCTGAAATTAACTGCGAATAATTTACCTGTGGTAAATTTACCATACGATTAATTTATTGGCGATGAATTTACCACACAATGAATTTATCGGACACGTGATCCCACGTTTGCGTGGTGTCACCTACGTTAAAAAGTTATTGTTATATCGCATAGGCATGGAAGACAGAAAATAATTTTCCTAAATTTTCAGATGATTTATAGTCAGTTTCTTATGTATTGTTAGTTTCTTTTATACGGATTATTCGTCGCATTTTTCTCCTAAAATTTCAGTCATTCTATTTTTCGGTCTTCTTCAACGGCGTACTCAGCACGAAAACAAGAGTGGCTTATTTTCTATGTAATGTCTCCCAATACTGTATTAGTAGACATATGTCCATAAAAATAAATAAAACAAAAAACGATAAAACCTTCGAGAAAGATCGAAGAAAAGGGGTAAGAGTAAAAAGAATAAGATCGATGGTCCGAACCATTTTTGGTTTGGTTTCTTTGTTTAATGACATATCGACCTTTGTAGGTTATTTAATGCCAAAGCCATCCTTCAAGAAGAACAGTTGTGGTACTATTTAACCCATAGCCGGGAGGATAAGGGGGTTCTTATCTTTCCCAAGGGTATTTGGCTGAGAGTGAACATAATAGCGCGACTGGAATTCGAACTCGCTTATTACGATTCTATAGACCATCGCTTTAACCATTACACCACGATGACACACACGAACCATTTTTGAAAGATCTGTAATATTTATTACCGTTAACACTAGAGTACTACAATGTGCAATAGTTGCAAAATGCTGCATTACCATAGCATTAAGTGAACATAAAAAAAGGATAATTGAACCAAAATAATAATAATTTAAGGTATTTAATACGAAAAGAAAGAAAAAAAATCCGCTTGAATCATCTGCAATGAGAAAAAAATAATGTATAAAATGACTTTTTGCTGCCTACTCCCTACACATATAGATTCTTACTGTATCTCTTCCTCCTCTCCCTCTTTCTCTCTCTTTCTCTCATATGTACATACGAATGAATAGATATATATATGTGTATTGAAATAAAAGTATATTTATATACGTTAATCTATACGTACACTCAAATAAAAATAGTGTATGTATGTGTGTATTTTTTTATATCCTGTATTGAATATATGTGTGTGTTATATATATACACCATATAAAAGAAAAACTTTTCAAACTTTCTCATTTTTTGTCATAACATTTATTTCAGCAGACTCTATATTTTTTAAAAAATGTTTGATCTGCATCTTCAAAGAAGTAATGCAAAACTTCTATTGAAGATTTAAAAAACACCCAAAATTCAGGTCACCCGATCTCCCTAACCCAAATTCATTTGCTTTTTTTACTTTTTTTTTTATTAAAGACTAGACCATTTGTTTTTCCTGTCTGGTTGACAAATGACATTCAATTCCTGTATCAAGATGTATCAATTTTTGACTTTTCTTTCATTTCCACTTATTTTTTTTATGTAATGGCAAACCAACTTTTAAAACTAAATGAAAGAGATGAGTAAAAAAATATAGAAAAAAAGGAATAAGTTGCTGTAGGAAGAGAAAATTATCTACAATAAACAACTAACATGGGAATTAATAACCTCTTAACAAAATTATATTATATTATAAAGTATATTGTATATTAATACTATTTTATAAAAAAACAAGAAAATTACCATACTATTCAATATAACTGATCGCATTAAAAGTAAAAGTAAAAAATTGTACCAGTTACCGTTAAGATATTATCAAAAATTATACACAAATATAACATAGTATATATCCTCAAGATTACAATTATATCATACACATTATCATAATAATCATATTATTAGTAAACCTAAATTTATAGATAAAATCATACCAAGTATTATAGATGATACTTTATTAAAAAATCATTACAATTAATATTACTATAACAATTATTATTACTAATCGTCAAGCCTGTTAACATTATAAACTAACCATCCACTCATTATTATTATAAACATTAATACCACCAACGCCTACAAAAACAACATATATCAACAACTACCACAATATGTTACTACTTAATATAATAAACATTTAATGATTAATACCAATAGCAAATTATTCAAATTAATATTAACAATCATTACAATGTAATACAAAAATATCATTCGTAATATGCACCCTGTAATCAAAATAAATCAATACCTTATATCGCTTATTACATAATTCAAATAAATAAAAAAAAAACGGTTGTTCAAAATATAAGAAATAATTTAGATCAAATCTTAAAAAATATATTCTAAAATCCAAAGTACATTTACTTTAATTAAATCTAAACACATATACATACATACATGCATATACAAAAACACACACACACTCATATATATATATATATATATATATATATATATATATATATATATATATATACTAAAGTCATTTCACATAAGCTAATATATATTTTTATGGCGACTCTTAAATATCAATTCCTTTCTTTCTGATTAAATAATTTACTGGTATTTCTATATTTTATAATAGTGTTTTTTCTTCCACGGTGTGAGGCCACTGTCCTTCAGTCTCCAGAACCATTTAGAAAGAGCTATTAGGTTTCTTAAAGACGCGTTAGAAGAAGAATGGCTATGGCTATAAAGCCAATCTCCAGTAGAAATTCTGAAGTATATTTTTTATTTCCTTTCTGTTTTCCATTTGAAAAACGGTTGCCTTGTTCACTACATTTACCACCAACAAGGCTTTAGACACACATTCATACAGGCACTCTAATATAAATATATTGCAGTTGTGATCACTTGGTGGGGATAAGGAACCATATGATGCATATTTCTTTCTTTTTTACGCTTTCAGGGAAAGAAGTCTGACCCAGTGATAGTGACCCAGTGATTGTGGGCTTATCATTAACTAGTCCTATTTACTGGGTCTGTTCCTTTAAGACTTAACCCCGGTTAGGATATTTTGAAACATAAGTTCTGTTTGAGTGCAACTCAACAAAAAGTTTGCTTGTTCACTGTATTCACGGTAACTCTCTCTTAAGTGCTTGGTTCCGTCATCTTTAGTGACGTCACAAATCTCGCCCTCCTTTATGATAACACCTGCACATTCGGAGATCAAGTATTTTACTCCAAGCTTCCATATTATATATGTATAATGTACGTATGCATGTCACTGTTATATTTATATATGTGTCTATAATCTATATGTACAATGTATGTTTGTATAATCTATATGTATAATGTATTTCTGCGTAAAATGATGTATGTACATGTGTGTATGTATATTGGGTTCGTGTGAGTGTGCATATATATATATACACACACAGTTTGTTTATATAAGTACATGTCTCTGTATAATGTATATGGATTATGCATGTGTATATATGTATATAACCGGCTCATTGGCCTAGTGGGTAGAGTGTTCGCTAATGATCTAGGAGACCTGGGTTCAATCCCAGGTCGCGTCATACCAAAGACTTTAAAAATGGTACTTGATACCTCCTTGCTTAACACTCGGCAATATAAGGTACGTATCAAGGGTAAAATGGAGCAATTCTGGGAAAGGAGTAGCGCCCTCACCCAACACCTCGGTGTTGTAGTTATTGAAAAGGGAGCCTTCTGGTCGCCCTCGACTAAGGTCGCCAACTTTACTTTACTTATATATGTATATATATGTATATATAAAGACACTTGTACATACATGTACATTATACACGGACATGCACATAAAAAACACACGTGTGTATATATATATATATATATATATATATAGTTATATATATATATATGTGTGTGTGTATGTGTGTGTGTGTATATATATATATATAGTTAAAAATGACAAGGCCTATAAAAAGAAATAATCAGTAATATCTTAAAGAAAACGTCGAAAAAATATAATATAATACAATACTTACATGCTTCCACTCTAACGGCCTGAGATGTAAAAATAAATATGAGTGATATATTCCAACAACACTGTTATCAACTTGCGTAGGATGTGAAAGACAAAACAGCCAAATTTTCATTAAATGGGAGATGGTAAAATAAATAAAAACTCATATAGAGAAGTGGTAAAACAATTTCAGATTATCTTCAGAAACGTTTCCTAGTGGGATACCCGCAATACAACGAACTCTTTAATAAGAAACCAGAATTGATATCTAAGTGTAGACACCTAGATGAATTCATTTTGTGCCGTCTATTCTCATGTTATACTCGAGGTGTACCAAAATATAAACATTAAAAAGTAAATGTAAAAACATAATAAATTGAATCAATTTATTTGGTCACATGCGCACGCCTTATTTCTCGTGACCACTTTTTCTTAATAAATGTGGAATGAAATTCAAACTGTTCATATTTCATTTGCCATTTGAAATCGTAATGACACGTGAAACTTGGAGCAACTGAACGAATAAAGCGAGATGATAATTTTAAAATGTTTTAAACCTTCTTTGCTTTTCTTACACGATCTTTTGTTTTACTCCTGGCGAGTTCTTCACACCAACTTTTAGGGCTTATCTCTGTGGTTTGGATTGATTCAGTTCTTTCTCAAATCACTAGTTCATCGTGGCTCTTTACTAGGTTCTTAGCGTCTGCTCCAAGGGCTCCAATTACGCTCGGTTTCATTGTTACCTCCATTGTTAATGAGGAGTGGACCAGAAAAGTCCAGAGAGAAAGCATATAAGCTTTAGGGAATAGGGAGGTAGGAAGCAAGTAGGCCATAAGGCTATAAAATCTATGGAAACCCATAAAAGTAATATGGAAAATTTTTAGTTTGAGGAGAGGAATTTTTTTAATTTGCAGGTATATTAAGTACGGGATAATTAAAAGAAATGTTAACACCTTTTAGTGACTATCTTTATATAATTTCAAATAGTCTCCACATGTTCACTATCACTGTCAACACATTCTTGTAATATCCTTCAGGTGATTAAAAAATGTTAATATTTCTGTGGGAGTATCTTTATTAGAAAATCAAAATAGATATCACAGGGACCACCTGGGGAAGATGCTGACGGAGAAGATGATCATGTTCAGACTTTAATATCATTAAGGAACTTCTATAGAAACGTTAACATTTTTTTAAAAACACTCTGTATAATAGACATATAAAGTTATGCTTTATAAGGCTCTTTTTTTTTCTCGTGAGGAAACGGACCTCGACCTTGTTATAATTCATTCTACTGTACGGTCAATTTAAAAAAATAGATTTAAATGGTTTGGTTTGGTTTCTTTGTTTCATGGCATATCAACCTTTGTAGGTTATTCAACGTAATAGGGCGACTGGAGTACGAATTCGCGTACTTCGATTCTGAAGCCCATCGCTTTAACCATTACACCACGAGGACACCCACTAGATTTAAATAACAAGTAGTATTAAAAACTAAAAGTGTTCAATCAATAGAACAATCAAATACCTGCTCACACAAATGACTAAAATTGTAACTCAAAATTATATAGGCTTAACTACTACAGTTTTGCGTCGATATTTAACACTTCACTTCCCCAACACTAGTTTCATTTCTCAACACCTCTTCAAAAACAAAAGCTTTCACTGAAAATACCTTTGTATTGCGCCAAAAAAATGCATAAATAAAACTCCAAATTCTTGAAGCTCTCTATATAAAGATTAACAATCCCAACTTCGAATATAGCAGCCCCTCTCCAAAAGTGCATTTAACACTTTTTCTGCTAATTTTTCTTACGTCTTGTTAAATTCTTTTATTTCCCGTAACTTGCCTTCTCACTTGTTCTTCCTCCTACTCTTTATATAAATGTATATGACTAGTCATTTGTAGTTGTCCTTTCATTATTCGTTTTCCCGACTGGATGCACTTGGAAAAATATGACACCTTCCTGAATTCATTCAATCCAGAAGTCCACCGATCCATCCAAAGACTTGAACGGATAAAACAGGCAAAAACAAAAAGTCTGTCTTATCGAATAAAAAAAATTTGAAAGATAAAATTGTGTGTGTGCGTGTGTGTCTCTCTCAATTTATTTATGAGCAAATAGTCAGTACAGGCTCATTAGTTTTGGTGCGGCAATTGGTCTAAGTAAAAGAAAACAAACGAATTCAAACGAACCCTTCTGCCACGAGCAGAATGTGACACAAGGTCAATTTTTAAGCGGAATTGTGCTGGTTTGAATTCAGTTTTCCTTCTCCTGGACCGGTTGCCTTACCAATACTAAAGAGTCCAATTTGACGTATTATGAAATCATAGCTGGAAGTGAAGGGATGGATTAACGCGAACACAAACAGCTTTGTCCAGTATTTGAACTCGGGTCCATTTCCTAAGGTGTTAACCGTTACGCCACACACCTCACAATTTAAATCAGAGTATACTCCACTTGACCTTGTGTCCCATCCTGCATGTGGTGGAGGAATTGGGTTATATATATATGTGCGTGTGTGTGTGTGCACAACCCCAAACATTTATTTATGTATATGGCCTCGTCTAAACAGAGTAAAATTCTTCATTTGTCCAGATGTGCGCGGTTGGCTCCCCAATTCAGTATAGTTAATTCTGTGTGTAACGTAGGCAAATAAATATTTACATACGCAGTCACATACAAAGACACGCGTGCCCTCTAACGGAGTGACGGTGCATTTTCCAGTGCCCTTCCTTGTAATGTTTATATAAGTCCCAGAATACCACGACATCTTCGTATATTATTTGTTTTTCCCAAAAGGATTTGTTGGCGCCGTCAAGCAGAGAGTTGAACGCTATCAAGTTGTGGGGATTAGCAGAATTAGTTGTTTTTCACAACTAATTAGCAAACAAATTGATAAAATCGGCTTTTGACAACAGTAGGTGGCATTTTATATTAAAGCGGCATGTGCAACAAAAAATATTCACGAGCAAAGCAGGAAGTCATTATCAATAATAATAAAAAATGAATAAAGAAAAAATAAAGAAAAAAAAAGCGGATATTTAAAGTACAAAACTGACTTCAAGGCAAGAATTGGACAGCTAACCAAATTTTCACCAGCATTAGGGCTGGGATTAAAGTGTTGTAGCTGTTAATCCATTTCAGCCGAAGTCTTGTCTTTGTTAGAACACAGAATCCACTGCCTCACCGGACCTCATAAAAACCTTAATGTCAAGTGTCTAATCCTAGGTTTTGTGGCTATTTTTTTTTTTGTCTTGCCCATGCTCTTACCTTTCATTGAACTGATTTAGTGACGTAAATAACCCCGAATGATAAAAGTTCAATATCAACCAACTTTTCACAATCCCGCTGGCATCCATCCCGAGTGGCAGCATCTCTTCCACTGTACTTCATTTCTCTGAACCAACTCGAATTTATTTTCCGTTCGTTACGCTCGGAGTAACTAGCAGCTCATTCCTTACTAGTAGCACCAGCCTCCTGATCGAAAAGGAGTAAGAGCTGGGTTCATTGTCGGGTGCTGGGATCATCCCTTAAGATGAATACCGTCAGAACTGTCTTTCACCAGCATCCCAGGGAGCTTTGTTTTGTGCGTTAATCCGACTTTGTGTTTCACCCAAACAGCATAGAGGGTTGGATAAACATCATCAATCAGCTTCTGACGGCCTAGGAGTTAGGATTAAAGAGTGGTATCTGTTCATCTCACTCAGTCATGTTTTGTCTTCGGAGACAACATGAAAAATAGATAAATAACCAGACTAGCTTAGTTCCTGGCATTCTAAAACCTACGACTGCATCTCCCCCATTGCGTCGAATACTACACTCTAGTGGGTGTATTTAATTGCCATTAAAAAATGCTTAGAAACTAAAAACATTTAGATTAATACTACCGATTCAAACTAGAAAAATAATAAAATTAATATTTATTTGAAATATTTTTAAAAAGCTTAGGAGTTTACGTGGGTATCGGATCTCCAAACGAACCCGAATTCGGTACACTACGCTCGGTATAATCAATGCCGTAACTCTACGTAAATAAACGAATTTTAGTACGAATAATTATCCTAGACTTTTAATAAAATCGATTCTACATCCTTTATTTTCAGTAATGATAATCTTACAAACAGTTCATGGGTAAGAAATCAGTTTCGGTTCTTTTAATGGCATATCAACCTTAATGGGGTAAGTATCGATAGGTTGACATCTTTTAAATACGAATAATTATTCTGAACTTTTACCAAAAGCGATTTTCTCATCTTTTATCTTAGGAGTTCACCAAACAAACCGTATATGATATATATTGCAAGTATATTATTATTCACTGAGTGGTAATTATTCCTGACTTTGCCGACATGAATTCAAAGATCAGTTTTCGTAATTTTTTTTTAAAGGAAAATGTACGTGACGATCTATGAACTCTTTTCGAGTAGAGTGATATCACACCCGTTGTGAAAACTTAGTCAAGCTCAAAGCCTTGTGGAGAACCCTGTGACAACTAAACATTCTTGCTTTCTATCAATCGGTTGGAGGCGTCCCTTCTGAGATAAAAAAAAAAAAAAAAAAGACTTATTATAATGACCAAATTGTTAGTGGGAGAGCACAACCTATTTCGCCATTTCTAGTTCTTTCTCCACCGATAATGAAATAGTCTCGCCACAACATTAATTCAAGATATCTAGTTACTAAGCTTATTGTAATTATTTATGGTTAACACCCCCACCTCTAACTTAGGAATTCTTGTCCAAATTTATGGGTGCGTATTATGCATTCAGGAAATAAATTCTCGTGTATAATACGCCCTTTTACTTGGAAACCCGCCTTAAATAACTGATAAACCTTTAACAAGATTAATTATAACCAACTAAACATTAGATCTGGATCTGCAGAAATTCTCAGGAAAAATTAGAACGGCTTTCGAAGAAATCGCTCCAAAACTTCACAGATTCTGACTATCCTTCAAATCATCGAAGGAGTACGTGCAAAATATCTCGAGGCAACCATAGATTTATCCAAGACATTTGATGCCATACACAGGAAAGATGGAACAAATACTAATTGTAAAAGGTCTCCCCCGCCAAAAAAAAAAATCTATATTATATGAATATTACGCATTTAATGATGCTTAACAAAAACATGATAGCAGCGGTTCACTAATCTGATGGAGACACTGGCTTTTTTAACATTTTCGCTGGGGTTTTGCAAGGAGATACATTAGCGAAATATTTGTTTATAATCTACCAAGACTTCATACTTCGAACGTCGATATATCTAATAAAAGAAAATAGCTTTACACTAAAAAATAAAAAAAAGAAACTGACGATATTATACAAAAACTATAACAGATTCCGAATACGCAGTTGATCTAGCACTTCTCCAACGCACACCTGCCCCAGCCGAATTGCATGGCCTAGAGCAAGCAGAAGGAAGCATTGGACTCTAATAAAACTGTATTCATTTGTTTTAAACGAGAAGAAGCCATCTCTATTTAGGTAGCAGGCCTCTAAAATTAGTGGACTAGTTCATATACATCGGCACCAATATCTCATCTACTGAAAGTGATGTCAACAAACACCTTGTGAATGCGTGGACTGCTATCGATAGGTCAGTCATATGGAAGTCTGATCGATCCGATAAAATGAAACTGGATTTCTTCCAATCTGTGGTGATATCAATGTGGATGCACCACATGAACGCTAACAAAACACATGGAAAAAAAGCTTGATGGGAAATCCACGAGAATGCTACGTACTGTTCTGAACAAATCCTAGAAGTAACAGCCTCTTAACCACCCAATTTCAAATACAATCTCACTAAAACGAACAAGACATGTAGGACACTACCGAAGAAGCTGTAGCATAGCCACCAAAATATGAATACGTAAAATATTCATATGCATAGAAATCCGCGAAACACTGACAACTCTCTTTAGTTCAATTACGAAACGTTTATTAACTTCTTGAGTTTAGGTTTTCGACACGAGGAGAGAGACACAATTTTTACTATGCTGACTGTTCCTACATTGCCCACAGCCAACACCCAGCAGGACTGCTCGGCCCAGAGTCTAAGTCTCAACTCACTGACCCAACAAACGCGCCGCGCATCCCGTGGCCCCTAAATTTTCAGCCTATCGTTTCCGGGCATGACGTCATTCACACCCCAATCCTATTTCCTACCTGGGGTTTTTATGACATTTGTGATTGTCATATCATCTGCGCGCGAGCGTGAACTGTACTCAATGTGTGCACCTGCACTTAGCCGAATAGTTCAAAGTCCAACCAAACCGAATGATAAAATATAATTAACGAAAATGATCAATAAAAAAATTATTCCGTAATTATATAACAAAGCAAGGACGAACTCATAAGTGGCATTCTTCTATGGACCCCTTCAAATGGACGTGCCTATGTTGGCCAACCAGCAAGAACTTACATCAGCAAACACTGGATGTAGTTTGGAAGACCTGCTGAGAGAGAGAGAGAGTCACGGAAATCCATGCTGTCAGAGCAACTTGATAGTAATACGCACTGATGTGTAGGATTTGTAGCTGCTAAATTTTGGTTAAATTTAGCATTTGTTCAACTTTATATCGGTACCTACTGACTAAAAATAAAAAAATTACATAATTCAAAGTGTCTTAAAGCACAAAATTTACACAGTATTTTGAGCAAACACACGAACATGTTCACACAAAAATGCAACAAGCTTGCGGGGAAAATAAGCTAAAATTAGAAGAAACAAAATTATTAACCAACACACATTTCAGGGGATATTTCTATACTAAGGCGTAAAACATATCAGCTTAAACTATAGACATAACTTACTTTCGGTCATTCCATCTTAGATATGATGAGGCATGTGAATGGGGGAAAATAATTAAATAGTTTTTATGAATACGCACCCCTAACTCTTGGGCTGAAAATTTTGAAAAAAATTTTAAAAAATACAAAATTAGCATTATTAAAGCTCATGGATTTTTTAAAGCAGTAAATAAACTAATTACAGATAAGCCGCAAAATAGTTTTTATTTAATAGCTGAATATTCTGGCTTCATAAATAAACTCTAAACAAATCAATTTAATTATTTAACTTGATTGTAAAAAATTTTTCCCTTCGCCATGCAGAGGAAAATATGATGAAATAAAGTTGGTGACCTTAGTTGAGGGTGACCCGAAGGCTCTCTTTTCAATAGCTATAACACCCAAGTGTAGGGGAGGGCGCTACTCTCAGCATTGCTCAACTTTACCCTTGATCCTCACATTTCCTCACCTTATAGTGCTGAATGATAAGCAAGGCGGCATCAAGTACCATTTTTTTTTTTAGTATTTGGTATAACTCGACCGGGGATTGAACCTCGGTTTTCCGTACCATTGGCGAACATTCTACCCATAAGGCCAATGTTAACATGTGAAAATTAATTTTCTCTTTTATTTGCCTTTCGAATTCTTCTTTGGCTTTCTTTCTTTGTTTCTTACACATCGAAGTATTTATATATATATATATATATAACCAAACTGAAACTTTAAATTATTTCAAATTCAAATGAAGTTATGTTCACAGCTGCACAACTTGTATAAAAAAATTATGTATCGACTCGGGGCTGGGGGTGTAGAATACACCGACTGCATCTCTGCAGAGAGGTAAAACACCTTACTAAACGAGTGTCCTAGATATGACATCCTACCATATAATGGCCACGCTTTAGTCTTGGAGATCAGGGGAATGTGGAGTACCCTTTCATTGTCATTGCATCCAGGTTCACTCTGGTTCGGAGTGGTTGCACCTGGTAGGGTTCTATCTAGTGTCAAAAAGAACTGCTAAATTGAATTGTTAGAAATAGAACTGCTTGATCATTTAACTGCGTGTAAACGAATGACTGATGTTTAATTGAATAGTTAGTGATACATAGCAATACTTGGAACCATTTAATAGTGAGCAAATGAATGAATAGTGTTGAAATAGGATTGTTAGAAATAGAACTGTTTGATCTTTTGACTGTTTATCTAGAAAATGTGTTTACAAATCACACACACACACACACATATATATATATATATATATATATATATATATATATATATATATATATATATATATATATCATTAAATATTATAGACACTCTTTGTCTACATATTTTTATTTCGATCCATTCGAATCGTACAACAACAAAATGGCAAACAAGGATTAAAGATTCTTGAAGCTCCACAAATTAAAAATAAAAGTCCCAACCTCAACAAAATTAATTTTGAAACCAGTGCTAATGTATTCAAATGTCTTTAGCTATTGTTGCCATATATAGAACTAAATTTAAACAAAGTTATACCACTATAAATAAAAAGGTGTATTGCTCTTCTGAAATATACACACTCACTGATGATGGCCCTAGAGGGGTTCGAAACTATTTGGGAACCAGTTAAATACAGAAAATTTTTAAGCTAATTCCAGCCGGATATCATAACGAAGAAATGCTGCCTAAATACACTCATACAAACATATATATAAATACAACACTGTAATTACAAAGTAGTTATTGTAATATGCGGTGCCATCCAGTTCAAAACAAATGCAAGTTAGGAAAATTATATTTTGTTTGTTTCTTAATTATAAGATAAAGCAGATCGCCAAATTGATGTCTTGAATTTTTCATGCTCGGCTGTCAAAATGAAACGTGTGAAAACAGAATAAAAATAAATAGAACGACAAACAGAATTCACTTTAGGGGGCGAGTAATGGTGCTGGTAGGGTGAAATTGCATAGATAGTATACCGCCATAACATTTTTTAGGCAGATAAGAAAATATGTCGCATGAATGTGGGGACAGCTGAGATTATATGAAAGATCCTATCAGGTACAATTTTGGTTAAGTCGACCTGACAAAAAAATGTGCATGATTGTTAGAAAAATACGGTTTACCTATTACTTAAAATAAAGAGATGAGATGACTAAAGAAGTATTTTTTGCATATATATATATATAGTGTAAGCATCTACATGTGCAGATGTTTATAAGCGAGTGTGTGTGTGAATTTTATGTGCGTGTGTGTGCGCGAGATATATATATATATATATATATATATATATATATATATATATATATATATATATATATATATATATATATATATATATATATATATATATATATATATATATATATATATATATATATGGTAATTAGGGCACCTCTGGTGGTGTTATGGTTAGCAAACTAGACTAGCAAACCTACTCGAGTGAATTCAAGTTCGAGTCTCATTAAGAGTACCTTTCAATCGGCCTTGAGTCACATCGAAGCCAAGAACTTCGTAAATTACAACAAGAGTAATTAAATAGATAATTTTTTTTTTCGGTGTGTGAAAACTTATTTGGAATCATCATAATATAATTTTTTTTTCTTTTGAATCTATTGAAAATGATTTAAAATCTATAAGCGCTTCGGGGTCAAAATTTGGATCGCTAGGAAGGGAAACCTATGAGAAATTTACAGAGGAATATGTGGTGAATACGGAAAAACATTTTCTTGTGAAAAAAAAAACCAAATGGACTAAACATGCGTTTACCATAAAGAGCCTGAATTAAAAAGACAATCCATTGGATGGAAACAGAATGACTCTTGAATAAAGAAAAAGTTCTTGGCTTAGTTGTCAGTGAGGGTTTGGTTTGGTTTTATGACACATCAAACGTTGTTGGTTATCAATGCCAAATCCATTTTTACAAATATAAACAGTTCTATTTCAAACAATTCAGTTTAGTATAAGTATAGTTTTCTTTTTGTTTACACGGCTTAATGTCAAAACAGTTCTATTTCAAACAACAAAGGGGTACTCCGCATTCCCCAAAGCTCCTGCATTACTGGAGCCTCACCATCAAATTGTTTAGTGTCATATCAAGGACACTCATTGGGTGGGGCGACTTAACCCTCTGCAGAGATACAGTCGATGTATTCCACAGTCCCATTCGACTAGGCAAGGTCAGTAAGGAAGATGATGTTGACAGCTTCCTGGGATAAGAAATGACCCATCAATCTATGACTAATAATGCCTTTTTTCTAATACTGGGGTGAGTCAAACGGTTTGCAATATCTTGGTGACATGAGGCGCAATTCGACAGCTCCGAATGCTTTTACCGAGTCTATGAAGACGACTAACTTCATTGGATAGTGAGATGCCGAACTCGCATGATACTCGTCATATTTGCCTCTCTGATTTGGAGGACGACCTCGGAATCAACTTAACTGATCGTCAACATTCTTGCAATCCAAGTGAAGCAATGCACAACGTGACAGCGCACCAACTACCACGATACTACAACCACAGTGGGTACCTTTCATGGCTTCAGTCACACAATATACGCTCCGCAATCTAAGTAAAGTTGGCGACCTTAGTCGAGGGTGACCCGAAGGCTCCGTTATCAATAGCTATTACATCATGGTGTAAGGGGAGGGCGCTACTCCTTTCCCTGGATTGCCCAACTTTACTCTTGATCCCTACCTTATTATGTTGAGTCTTAAGCAAGGCAGAATCAAGTACCATTTTTTGAGTCTTTGGTATAACTTAACCTGGGATTGAACCCTGGTCTACGGGACCATTGGCAAACACTCGACTCGTTAAGCCCCGTACCAAAATATTACAAAACTTTCTACTCATCCTAGTGTGTGTGTGTGTATATATATGTGTGTGTGTGTGTGAGTAAAAACAGCATTCCGTAACGTTGGAAGCAGACACAAAAGGTCTCCTAAAAGTTCTCATGTCTAATAGAATGTTGCTTGACTCTGGTTTGACTTCAGGTTTTATAAATACGTTTATAATTCATGCCGCTCATCTCCATAAGTATAAAAACCATCTTTTTTTGGAAAAAGAAAACTCCTTGTATCTTCTAATATGTTGAAGCTCCTAAAAAGAGGCATTTTAAACGTTAAATCTCAAAATACACGTCCGCTTTATTGTACAACAGAAATCTAACAGCTGAAAGTCAAAACGCCAAGTTTTTAATGAATTACTTCAGTCGAAAATGACCTCTACCCACCCCAGCAGTCTGCCAAACTTCCAGACTCTCGCTCGAAGGGGGTGATCCGTAGTGGGATACCATGACGTAACAATATTCTGAAGATAAGGTCTGAGTTTTTAACTGCTTTGCCCTGTCACTAACATTAATAAGGTTAGACTGAACTTGTGTCGCATCCTGTCCGTGATGGAGGAGTTGGATAAAACATAATTAGACCCCTATATTTATACACTGCCAACACATCTTATAAGTTAATACCGACATATATTATCGCATACACGAGGTTGGTCTGAAAAGTTCATCAGACGTCATATCTGCTGTTGATGACTTTTTTATCAATGGGATCGAAGTACTGCACTACCGATGGAAAAAGTTTGTCGGGGACTATGTTGAACAACACACCTCATTTGGTCACATTCCATAGGAATATCTTGGTCAGCCTATGAACTTTTCTGCCGACCCTCATTTCTACTGATGTTACATATGTACGAGTTCTGGAGAGCGTGGAGTACACCTTTGTCTTTACTCTCAGGTCCACCCTGCTTCGGAATAATAGAAATTGTTAGGGTCCTGTCTATGAGTCAAATATATATTTTCAAATATTGCTATTAGATTGGAATACTTGAAGTTATTTAATAGCCTAGCCGACTTGAGCTGTAGAATGTCAACTGCATCTCTGCAAAGGGATAAGACCCCCACCCAACAATGAGTGTCCTGATATGACATCAAACTACATCTGATGCTGAAACTCCAGCCCTGGAGCTTTGGGTAATGTGGAAATCACCCTTCTTTGCCTTTACTCCAAGGTCAACCCAGACCCAGAGTGGTATTACCTATTAGGGTCCCATCTACGGGTCAAAAGGAAGAATCTAACCATTTACTATACTTGAAACTATTTGACCATGTGCATTTAAAAGATTAATCTTAAGTTGGATTGTTAGTATTACCTAGCAGTACATGAAAACATTAAAACTGTTAATATTCAACAAAATTATTTGTGTTGGATAACAATACTTGAAAACATTTGACTGGATTAATAATGATGTTACCTTCTAATTATTCGTTTGCAAATCATATATATGCGTGTGGGTCTGTGTCTCAACAGGATTTAGAATTAAATAATCAACTGAGGTTGATATACCATAAACATTACCAACCAACCAAACTAAAGCGATGTAATATCTTTGTTTGCATTATTCCCAGTTCTAAAATCACGCGAAGTGGTCGTACATGTTAGCGTCCCAATGAGTCAAATAAATGTAAATTATAAGAATTTAGAATAGTTACTTGAAGACAATTTGGTAACACAAAGTAATGTAAGCAACCTGAGCGACGAAATAAGTAAAGCTTTTGGACTCAACAAAAATAGATGCTTGAAGCTTTGATTGTTTACTAATTATTTACTCGAAACTATTGTAATGTCACGCGTCTCTAGTGAAGTTATCACGCAAAGGTTGTCATTTGATCTCGACGGTGCAAGAAATACAAACACATTATTACACTTTGGTTCTCATATTTATTTAAGGGTTACTAATTTGAGCCAGCAAAATTGATGAGTTTTTAAACCGTCTTTCGTAGGAAAAAAAAACTCCTTGTATCTTCTAAAAAAATATTAAAGCCTCTAAAAAAAAAAACAGATTCTAAAACGTTAAACCCATAAAGAAATGCTCGCTTCGTCGCTCGTCTGAACAGATACTTCTAAAACCTAAAACACTGTTTCTTAACGCTTCCTTCAATCGAAATGACCTTTAACTCTACTTGTCTACCAAACACCTCTGTTTGAGCTAGGATATTGTCTAGGAGGGACATTACATAACAATATACAATTACCTGGCATCCCAGTCTGCTGGAGCTGTAGAATACACCGACGGCGTCTCTACAGAGAGGTAAGACCAACCCCCCAATGAGTTTCCTCTATATGATAGTAAACAATCTGATAGTGAGGCTCCAGTAATGCTGGAGCTTTGGGGAATCTGTATTACCATTGCTCCTTGGCTCTCTCTGGCCTGGAGTGGTAGCACCCGATAGAATCCTATCGATGGGTCGAATAAAACTGTTTAACATCTAAACTGTGTGCAAACAAATGACTAATGCTAATTGAATTGCAAGAAATAGGACTATTTGATCATTTAACTGTGTATAAAGAAATAAATGATGTTTCATTGAATTGTTACTGATTCATTGCAATACTTGAAACCATTTGACAGTGTACAAACGAATTAGTAATGTTGAATAGAATTATTAGTGTTAAATAGCAATACTTAAAACCAATTTACAGTCTGCAAACAAATTCTTAATATTGAATACAATTGACAATGTTAGATAGCAGTAATTGAAATCATTTAAATGTTTACATAAAATAGCATTACTTGCGTGCAAACAAATTAGTTCTAACTAATTTAAAATATTACAGACATGCTTGAAACCATTTAAATGTGTGCAAAAGATGATATCAAACTTCTTTAAAAATATTATCTATAAAAACGAGTTTACAAATCATATCTAAAATAGTGTGTGTGCGTGTGCAAAGAAGATTTGGTATTAAATGACCTAAAAGTGTTGATATGACATAAAACCAAACCAAACAAGTTTAATTTTTTAGTAGAGTAAAGCTGGTTTGAATTGTTCTATTTCCTAGATCGGTTGCTAAAAGATCCAATCTTATTTACTCATAACTGGGCGGAGAAGAGAGGGAGTCCTGCCTTTTCCAAGGGCATTAGCCCAAAGTGAAACGTAAATGGTATAGTTCAGGATATACTGAAAACGAAACAAACTTTGGTAGAGACAAACCATTGACTGCTATTGACAGGTTAATGGCTATATGGAAATCTGATTCCACTAATAAAATAAAACTAGAAATTTTCCAAGCTATAGCCGTATCAGTACTATTGGATGGTTGTACCATCTGGACATTGACGGACCGACTAGGGAAAAAAAGCTAGATGGGGAACTCCGCAATGATACTGTATGCTGTTTTGAACAATTCCTGGAAGCAGCACCCTACAAAACAGCAACAATACGGCCACATACCTCCCATGTCGCAAACCATGCTGGTTAAATAAGGACGAGCTCATTAACAATATTCTCCAATGGACTGCTGGACACTGACTCACCTGTGTTGGCCGACCAGCAAAACCTTAGTTATCAACTCTGTGCGAGCACTTTGCACCGTTCAGAGAATTTACCTACACCGATGGCTGATTGGGACATTTGGCGAGAAAGACAAGGGAATCCTTGCTGTCTACACTACTTGATGATTATACAAGGTTTAAGCAGTTTTTTTAAAACCTGTGTACCTATTGATCTGTCGATGTGATGATCATTTATGACTGAATGACGAAAAGCTGAAAAAAACTGAGTACTTAAGCCTCAACGGGGAGAATGTACCAATGGGGCTTTCTAAGGGTTTCTGGTTACTTTGCTTCGTGGGGAAGATTTGGAGTACAAAACTGCGTTTGAAACGTGGAATCAATCGATTGATCCCATCATTATCGTTGTAACCATTTTTTTTTTCGGTTGGTGGTGTAAGGTCTGTTTTGTAAGCATTTTTTTAAATTGTACGATTTAAAAAAAAAACACTATTTCACACATAAATTGTTAAATAAATTTTTTTAAAGTAGAAAAGGATAAACTTAAGTTTGTAAACAAGTTGACGATGATAAAAATTATTATTATTGCTTCTAAGAAAAATAACAATGATGATAAAAGTGAAAATGATAAAAATTGTAATTGATGCGCTTGGAATGGTACTCAAAAGCTTGGTAAAGGAGCTTGAAGTGTTGGAAATCGGAGGGCGAGCCAAGACCATACAGAACACAGTATTGTTAAGATCGAAGAGAATACTAAGAAGAGTCCTTGAGACTTTCTATCAAACAGACTCCAGTGAAAAACTTGCATCATAATTGATAAAATAAACAAAAATTTCATGGGATTTTGAGATACAAACATATCACCTAATCCCAACCAGAAAACCAGACCGAGTGATAATTAACACAAAAAAAAATAACATGAGGGTGACAGTGATACCAATTGTAATTGGCGCGCTTGGTATAGTTCTCAAAGACTGGGAAAGGGAGCTGGAAGAGTTGAAAATCGGAGGAGGAATCGAGGACCATCAGACCACAGGGTTGTAGAAATCGGCCAGAATACTGAGAAGAGTCCAGGAGACTTGTGGAGACTTGCTGTCACTCAGACTCCCGTAAAAGACCATCTAACGCTGGTGTGAAAAATTCGCAAGAAACAATAATAATAATAGATAATCGAGACCATTCAGACTATATAATCCTTCAGATCGGCTAGAATACTGAGAAGAGTCCTGGGGACTTGGGGAGACTTGCTGTCACTCAAACTCCATTGAAAGACCATCAGCTAACGCTGATGTGAAAAACTTACAAGTAGCATAATCATCTTAATATCAATAATAATAATAATAATAATAATAAAATAATAATAATGTGATCTAACCCGTGAACCTTCAAAATATTTGGCCTCGTGGTTAAAGGAGGTCAGCTTTTTTATGTTTTGGCTCTTGAACTGTGTGCAATAAATATTCTCTACAGCGATTTCCTACTAAGTATTTGTGCAAAACTGGATTTTCTGCTTTAGCGTTAATTTTTTTTTTTTTTAAATGCAATAAACTTACGGCAGAATAGGATATGGAACTGATTTTAGTTTAATCACTTGCGTTACTACTATTACTATTACAACAAATAATACTAGAAAAAAAAAAACTTGCATTCACCTATTCACCCTACAGACACTCACATGGAGGCGCGCTTAGTGTAACGGTCATTGTCGTTTTAAATTAAATCCTACGACCAGGGTTCAAATCTTGAACGAAGCTATTTGCGTTTCACGTCGCGCTAATTCCCTTGAGAAAGGCATAAATCCATCTCTTCTCCCCCGGCCCAGGTATGGGTAAATAGTTGGGTAGACTGGGTTCTTTAGTCTTAGTAAGACAATCAGTCGAGGAGAAAGAAAACTCTGAATTGAAGCCGTATCCTGCCCGTGGCGGAGGGTTTGAGTAAATACAAATACACAATAATATAAGCACACATACATTAA
This sequence comes from Sepioteuthis lessoniana, assembly GCA_963585895.1. Lineage (NCBI taxonomy): Eukaryota > Metazoa > Mollusca > Cephalopoda > Myopsida > Loliginidae > Sepioteuthis > Sepioteuthis lessoniana. The sequence continues at coordinate 83,217,217 of OY757910.1, forward strand.
CACACACACACACACACACACACACACACTCTTTCATATTCACTCACACTCTCGCAACCAAGGATTACTCGGGTTTAATGAAGAAATGTCTGTTTTGAATATGATTTCTGAATATGTGAGTGTGGGGCCAAGGGTTTAGTCAAAAAATCATAAAGTGAGACCACCGGTGGAGAAAAAAAGAAGCTCAGTGAATCAAGGGTAAAGAGTACAAATAATTTGGTGCAAACATGTACCAGTTTCTGACACACTGGGTGTCAAAAAAGAGCCGGTCCGCAAGATCAGATAGTTTGAGAGATATTACCCAAAGTAATAGTTTGACTAAGATTTATAAATACAAACTCTGGGAAACTATTTTATCTCGTATAGGTCATGTTCTTTTAAATGTTAATACTTTGGCCTTATAAACGGTATCAAATGTCAATACAAAAGACACAAAGAAACTAATGTGTAGATAACGGGATGACTGTGTGGCAAATTTGCTAAGCTTCTATTTTCGCCGGTGACTTATATTAAAATGGAAATAACATCCCTTAAGAGCATCTGGCTTTTTGTAGTTCATTCTGGTTCCCCTGTCGACCGTCGTCACAGCAACATGGGTCACTTATCCAAAGCAACTTGTGATTCCTTCGAAAAAGCTAGCATTTTTTATTACTCCAGCCCACGATGGACTAGTTTCCTTTCAAATTTTTCCTGCTGTGTAATATCTCCGTTTCATATATATAAATTCAACGCCTTTTTTTATTTAGTATTTTTCTGTTTTCTAATTTTAAATATGTCGTGTATCTTGCTGATATATACTTAGTACAGTACGAAACGGAATTAGGTGGGAAATTAACTACTTAGATTATACTGCACCAACTTTCCAAAGAGGAGAACTATGTGCCACGAAAATCCGAACTTAAAATATGGGTTTTGGTCTGGGATCGATCGCCGAGCACAAACATCAAGTGAAATTACAATTTTTTTAAAAAAACATTTGTTCTCGTGCACCTTATCAAATTGTGTTATTGCAAATTCTTTTCCTTTTTTTTTTTTTTTTTTTTTTTTTTTTCACTTTTGAATGTGTCGCGTAACTTAAGGATATTTAATTAGTATAATACCAACCGCAGCAGCTGGCTTACAGTTGCGAGCTCAAACAAATGCAACATGCCATTCTCAAGGGCGTGTCCCAGGTGGGTGGTATAGAGCGTTTCGTCATTCTCGCTTGATCTCAGGGAGCCCTCCCCAGGCAGTACTTGCTAGGTAGGGCTGAATTCATGGCTTTATGCTTGAGGCGCCTTAATAGGGGAATGCCGACGGGACAAAGCATTTTTTGGTCTTGCTGCGAATGGGTTTTGACTCGTGCATGGCTCCTCACTTCAAAAGGGTCTTGTGCCGCATTCTAACTTGGTGGATGGTCAACTAAATACCATTAGTATTGTATGAAACAAAATCAAGTGGGGAAATTTGGTATTGAGATTATACTGTACTAATTTCTAAGAACTAAGTACTTTTAAAATCCTGATTTAAAGTATTGGTTTTGACCAAAGACCGAACAACGAGCATTAACATCAGTTTAAAAACAAAAAGCTACTCACGAGTACCTTATTAAATGACATTATGGCAAATTGAACTAGACTGAACATTTCGCTGCATGATTTTTTTCTCTTTGCTTTTTGCTAAATTTTCTTCTCACTGATTCCCCCCCCACCTCTCTCTCTCTCTCTCTCTCTCTCTCTCTCTCTCTCTCTGTCTGACACATTCTTTATTTCTTCAGTCTGTACCATATCATTCCAGTCTTTCTTTTTAATCCTGTTTATGTCATTTTCTATCTTTCTTGGCGTGTGTTCGCGTATCTATCTCAGCCTCTTTCCATTGTTTTTTTTTTTTGTCTGAACTGTATCGTACCAGTCTCTTTCTTTTATTTTTTAGCCTGTCCATATGTCACTTTGTTTTTTTGTTTTTTTTTTGTACCTTGTGCCTATTTCTTTACAGCTTATTTATATCTCACCAAATTCTTTCAGTTGTTTTAGTCTCTCCTTATGCATTTTACTATCTTCTGTATATGAAATAATTCTTAACTGATTCGTGTCTTTGCTTGAAGTTCAGTTGAAATTTGTCCTATGATAAATATTTCGAGACTGAGTCTCTAATTATCAGCATTTTTATTAAAAGAGGAATGTATGGTTATTGCCCACGAAAAATGTGGATAACTGTTGACTTATCCTTGTATAGTCACCTTGTAATTTATGTATTAGTAAATTCTTCTGTGATTTTTCTTGAAGATATTTTTTTTCAAAATATTAAATTCCCTCTCAATTTTCTGATAGTCAATATAATAGATAAGTTAGATTTCAGAAGTATCTATTTTTAGATTTATGCTCTTGTTAAACTTAATAAATCCACCAGTTCTCAATCAACCGTTTCGTTTGCTTTAGTTTCTTTCTTTGTGGCATATCAACCTTCATGGGTTATTCAATGCCAAAGCCTTCACTGTATGACCCATATCTGGGAGGACAAGGGGGATTCATACCTTTCTCAAAGTGTAATATAATTACGGATTGTAATCAATCATATTAGTTAGTTATTCTATTTGTTATAATAAATTGAGAGGTATCAAAAGACTTTGAATTGAAACGTAAGTCGCATTGGAGAAAAGTCAAGCAGGTGAATCCTGTGTCCATTGGATATCAGTCAACCTATCATAACTAAAGTTCTGTTTTGAAATCGGTTGTAGACAGGATATTGAAAATTTACCATTTTAAATGCTATGACAGCTGATTTAGCTGACGTATTATGGAAAGTTTTTAGTAATTACGTAAGCGGTAATTAAGAAAGATATTGAAAAAATAAAAAGATTTCGGAAATCAGTTGGTCAAGGCAGTTGGTCGGAGACAGACGATGAATTAGTCGAGAGATGAGATGAGTGGCCCCTGTGGAGGTTATAGGTCTGGTCGGGGGGTAGAAGTCGGTGTTTTGATCGATTGTCTCCCACGAATGAGACTTTGCGTTTCTAAGTAACAACTAATAACTTTCACTATTTCTCTCAGGTTTGTCGACGACTATGTGAATGTTGCTGACCATAAAAAATCTTCGAATAAAAAACAAACAGCAAAAAACAGAGTTGCTTTGTATTTGCGTAATGTAACACCTGTTCATATTTATGTCTCGTAAGATAACACCTTATTTATATTTGCATGTGGATTTGGTTTCTTGGTTTAATGACATATCAACCTTCATGTGTTATTTAATGCCAAAGCCATCCTTCTAGAAAAATAGCTGTGATGTTATTTAACCCATAGCTGGGAAGATAAGGGGGTTCATACCTTTCCCAAGGGTATTTGTCTGAAAATGAACATAATAGTGCGACTAGAGTTCGAACTCACTTACCTACGATTCTGCAGTCCAGCGCTTTAACCATCACACCATGAGAAACCCCCCTGCACATGGAGTGTTCTCATTATATCTGATCGCGTAATGTTACTAAGGTTTGGTTTGGTTTCTTTGTTTAATGGCATATCAACCTTTGTAGGTTATTTAATGCCAAAGCCATTCTCCCAGAAGAACAGTAGTGGTACTATTTAACCCATAGCTGGGAGAATAAGGGGTTCATACCTTTCCTAAGAGCATTTGCCCGAAAGTAAACGTAATAGCGCAACTGGAGTACGAACTCGTTTACTACGATTCCGCAGTCCATCGATTTAACCATTACACCACGAGGACCCTCCTCCTGTTAGTAAGAGTATTACTCTGAAAACAAACGTAATAGCACGACTGGAGTTCGAACTCGATCACTTCGAGGCCGCAATCTAGCACGTTAATCAACGATGGGACTTGTTTTTCAAAGGCTCAGTAAACAATTGTTCCATCAAATATTAGACAGACTGTTTTATTTGAACTTGTGAGTCTATTTCAACTTGATAGCTGTTAGCCAAATTGTTATCTATTGATTTTTTTTTTTTTGTTTGTATAACATTTCAGTGCAGGTTAATGTCAGGCGTATTTTTACGATATGTAACACAGAATTTATTTTTTGCTTTAAGAACATTTTTGCCACAAAAAGAGACGACGACTCGCATTTACAAGGTCCCTCCGGATACACTTAAGGTACTTAATATAAACGAAAAAGTTGTTTGCCTAGAGCAATGACACCTTATATCTTCTTTAAGATATTTCCTTTGTAATCTTAATGAATTTTTCAGGGGCTCTTTCCATTTTTCAAGACAGTCAGCAAAATCATTTCTTTCTTATAATTGGACTATTTCCCGCGAAAGTTAATTTACGAAAAATGCATTTTAATTATATATATATATATATATATATATAAATATATATATATATATATATATATATATATATATATATATATATATATATATATGGGTGTGTGTGTGTGTGTAAAATATTTTTTTTGTTGTTGGTCCAAAGAGGGAAAAAAGTAAATAATTCAAAATGGTTTGTTCCACTAAAAGATTTTCATTTGTTTTTTGAGAATTATCTATTTCGTTCTTACATACGCGTATGTTTCCAGCTGTTGCTTTCGTCAAAGAACATATGTAGCACTAGGCCATATGAGTGGGGCACCCAATGAGACTCAAACTCACTCGTGTAGATTTGTTTAACAAGCATATACGAGTGAGTTCGAGTCTCATAGAGAGCCCCATTCATGTGGCCGTGTGACGAAAGTAACATGCTGAAAACATACACATATTTAAGAACGAAATAAATAATTCTTAAAAAAAACAACTTTCTTAGTGGACCTATTCATTTTGAAATTATCACAAAATCGTCTTTTGGGATCTCGCCCAGTCGATGGGGTTTAGAATACATTGATTGTATCTCCTTCAGATGATGGGCTCTTACTCCACAACAAGGGATTACCCGGTTGATAGCGCACCTTAACAGTATATGTTGTTTCTTAATTGTTTATGTTGTATAAAAAATGGTCATTATACTCTTCAAATTGTTGTATCCTGTATCAGGAAATTTAGAAATTAATCTATTTTCTATTTTAAAGAAGCAAATTTGTGCATTTTAGTTTCCATAAGGTTTGAATAAAACAACGTTTTTCTACAAAGAAGTCCAAAATTCCAGAAAATTCTCTCCTGACTATATGATTCCATCAGGAATTTTCAGAAAAGTGTGTAAGATTTAAAATTTTCCATGGGCCAGATCACAAAAGTTTAAAGAAAAATGTAGGTATTTTCCTTTTACTTTTATTACCCAGCTGACTGGGACTGTCGAATACACAGACTGCTTCTCAGCAGAGGGGTAAGACACCCCACCAAACGAATGTCTCGATATGACACTAAACAATCTGATGCTGAGGTTCCAGCAATGCTGGAGCTTTGGGTAAAGCAGAGTACTCCTTCATTGCCATTACTTCCAGGTCCACCCTAGCCCGGGGTGGTAGCACTTAATAGGGTTCTATCTATGGGTCAAATAGAACTAAACCGTAGTTTCGAAAGTTTACTGCTTTTTTTGCATTTAAACTGCGTACTTATGCTAAACTGAATTATCTGAAATAAAACTGTCTTTACATTTAACTCTGTGTATTGCCCCGTCAGCTGCGGCTGTAGAATAGACCCTTCATCGAGTGTTCAGGATATGACACTAAACAATATGATGGTGAGGCTGACTTGGTGTGGAAGCACCTGATAGGGTCCCATGAATGGGTCAAATAAAACTAAATTGCGTAAGTAAAAAAGTAAAGTTGGCGACCGTAATCGAGGGCGACCAGAAGGCTCCCTTTTCAATAGCTACTACACTAAGTGTTAAGCAAAGAGGTATCAAGTACCATTTTTAAAGTCTTTGGCATGAAGCGACCTGGGATTGAACCAAGGTCTCCCGGACCCTTGGCGAACACACTACCCACTAGGCCAATAATTCTCTGAAATAGAACTGTTTTTGACATTGAAACTATACTTACGCTGAACTGAATTGTTTAATATAGAACAATTTCGACATTTAACTGTATGTGGACAAAAACTATACTTATACAAAACTATATTGTTTGAATTAGAACTGTTTGACTGAACTGAATAGCTTGAAAATGTTTTTGACCATTAAACTGTGTACTAAAATGCAAGCAAACACTACAAATAGCCACATTCAACGTAAGAACCTTAAATAGAATAGGACATCTCCCAGAGCTAATCGCATCGGCCGAAGAACATAAGATAGACATAATATGCATACAAGAACACAGATACACGCACACCGAAGATATCAAATATCACGAAACTGGCAATGGCTGGTCGCTCGCCACTGTATCCGCATGGAAAAACTCTGTCAACGCCGCAGTAGGAGGGGTAGGATTACTTATAGGACCTAGAGCATTAAAAACGCCTAATAGCGTTGAGAAAATACAACCTAGAATGATAGCAGCGACATTTAACGGAAACCCCAGAGCAACAATCATCTCATGCTACAGTCCCACCAATGTTAGTGAAGAAACTGAGCTAGTCACCTTCTACGATGAGTTATCCTCATTAGTGCGTAGCATCCCGAAACACAACATGTTAGTCATTGGCGGAGACATGAATGCCCAAATCGGGAAAAACGGAAACAACAAATACAGCCTCCACAACACGTCAAATAGGAATGGGCAACATCTAACAGATTTCATGATAGAAAATAGATTAGCATGCCTCAATACAAACTACCAAAAAAGAGAGGGCAAACTATGGACATACACGTACGCAAACAATACTAAAGCTCAGATAGACTACGTCCTTATAAACAAGAAATGGAAAAATAATGCATTGAATTGCGAGGCATACTCCTCTTTTGAGGGTGTGTCCACCGATCACCGAATAGTCACGGCGAAAATACGGTTAAGCCTACGAAAAAACGCCAAACGAACAGCGACCACCAAACACTATGACTGGGCCCTATTGAACAACAAAGATATAAGAGATAAATACGTATTAGAATTAAGAAACAGATTCGAAACACTACAAGAAAAGACCGAAAAAAGTACACCAAACGACGAATATGAAAATTTCGTCAATGCACACCTCGAGGCAGCAGCAAAATACATTCCAACAAAAATTAAAACTAAATATAGAGTCCCATGGGAAACTTTAGCGGTGAGAGAAAAACGTGCACTAGTGAAAACAGCCTCCAAAAACTATCGAAAAAACCCAACAAACATAAATGCCTTAAAACTAAAAACGGCACAATATCAATTAGCAGGCATATATATAAAGGAACAGACAGAATACATTCAAAATCAGATAGATAAGATTAGAGACTCGGTGGAAGATAGACAATCTAGAATAGCCTGGCAAACAATAAACGAAGTGAGCAGAAGAAAGAACACAACCAAAGCAAAACTTAAAGCAGCAAACCAACAAGAAAGAATAAAACTGTGGAAACAGCACTTCGAAAACTTACTTGGAAAGCCACCAAAAATAACGCATGAACCAATCACCAGAATAATTAGCAAACAATTAGATATTAAACTAGGACCGTTCACACAAGAAGAACTCAACTCGGTTCTCAGAAAAATTAAAAAATAGGAAAGCTGCAGGGCTGGACGAAATTCCCCCGGAAGTATGGAAGACCAGACAATTCGACGACATACTGCTCCGCCACTGCAACGCAGTATACAATCAAAATCCGATAGATAGATGGATGAAGGGATGCATACTCCTCTTCCCTAAAAAGGGGGACCTCGGATTAGCCAAAAACTACCGAGGCATAACACTTACATCCATAGCTGCCAAAATCTACAATGCCCTACTACGAAATCGAATAGAACCCAAAATCGACAACATACTTAGAAAAAACCAAAATGGGTTCCGAAGAAATAGATCCACGACCTCACAAATATTAACCATCTGCAGAATCCTTGAAGGTGTACGGGCAAAGAACCTACAAGCGACATTAATATTTGTCGACTTTACCAAGGCTTTCGACTCCATTCACAGAGGAAAGATGGAACAAATCCTACTAGCGTACGGCATACCTAAAGAAACCGTAGCGGCAATAACGATTCTCTATAGAAACACTAAAGTAAAAGTACGATCACCGGATGGAGACACAGAATACTTTGACATTGTAGCAGGAGTACTACAAGGGGACACGCTGGCCCCGTACCTCTTTATCATTTGTCTAGACTACGTACTTAGAACATCGATTGACAAAATCAAAGAGAATGGCTTCGAACTGACGAAGAAAAGAAGCAGAAGGTACCCCGCAACAACAATTACCGACGCCGACTACGCCGATGACATAACGATACTAGCAAATACACCTGACCAAGCCGAAACACTACTGCATAGTTTGGAACGAGCAGCAGCAAGCATAGGCCTCTATGTTAATGCACACAAAACGGAATATATGTGCTATAACCAAACGGGGGACATCTGCACTCTAGAAGGAACCCCTCTTAAACTAGTAGACAAATTCACGTACCTAGGAAGCAGCGTCGAATCAACCGAAAAGGACATCGAAACGAGGTTAACGAAAGCATGGACAGCTATCAATAGGCTATCGATTATATGGAAATCAGACCTAACCGATAAAATGAAACGCAGTTTCTTCCAGGCAGCGGTCACATCGATACTGCTATATGGATGCACTACATGGACGCTAACAAAACGGCTGGAGAAGAAGCTAGATGGCAATTACACAAGAATGCTGCGTGCAATCCTGAACAAGTCCTGGCAGCAACACCCCACAAGACACCAACTGTGCGGCCACCTGCCCCCTATCACGAAAACTATTCAAGTTAGACGAACCAGACATGCAGGACACTGCTGGAGAAGCAGAGATGAACTCATAAGAGATGTACTCTTATGGATCCCCACACATGGCCGCGCAAAAGCAGGACGACCAGCACGAACGTACATTCAGCAGCTATGTGAGGATACGGGATGTTGTCCTGAAGACCTACCTAGGGCGATGAACGATAGGGATGAGTGGCGAGAGAGGGTCAGGGATATCCGTGCTACCAGCGCGATATGATGATGATGATGATTTGTATAAAAATGGATTTGGCGTTAAATAACCTACAAAGCTTGATATGCCATAAAACCCAACCAACCTTTACTTTTGGTATAAGCAATTGAACATTTCAAACAAGGATTTGCTACTAAGCTTCGCCACGTCTTGGACGCACGTTTCAGGACTTGTTATTGTTTGAAATGAAGATGTAAAATAAAAGAAAATACGCCTTTGAAAAATGACGCATCATCAAGATCATCTTTTCTTCATTTTTTTTTTTTTTAATTTGATGACTCTGTCAACTGTTACTATTATCAATCTTTGACTAGTATTGCATCAAAGGACAGGCAAAAATGAAAGAAAATACAAGTGATTGATGGCATATAGTAATAATACATTTTAGATCTTTAAGAGTAGATTAAACCAAACTCAGCATTGAACTATTTCTTATCACGTGGCTGTCAAAAGAAAAATTAATGAATTGCTTATACAGGTTAAGTTTTGTGTTGAGGCGTCGCAGTCTTTATAACCTGGCTTCTCATATGGCAACATAATTTGATTTATTTCCTTGTATCTTTAGTTATCCTCTGCATATGGACATGTTTGTTTGTGACTACGTATCTACCGTTCGTGTGTGTCACACTTTCAGTTATAAAACTACATACGGAGCCGACTGCTCCTTTGAAACAACTCTTTTACCAAGTCAACAACGTTAGAGCGGAGAAGAAGAGAGAGGAGAGGGAGACATTTAAAAATATAAAGTGGAGAAAAAGAAGGTAAGGGAGGAAAGAGCAGGGTAGAGAAAGAGTTGTTAGACAAGGAGAGATGACTGATTTTTTGGAAATAATTCTTTAACAAAGTCTTCGCCCTGGGTGTATGACATTACGCTACATCCGATAATTAGGTCCCAGTTTTGGATCTGTGGGAAGTGTGAAGTAATTCTTTCATTGTCATTCCTTAAAAGTATACTCATCCGGCGTGATACTACTTGTTAGGATGCTATCAATAGGTCAAATAGAGTTATTTAAAAAAGAGTAGTAAATAGGAATGCGTGAAACCATATAAACTGTATACAATCAAATTATAATTAAAAATAATTATTAATGTTAAATATTTTTAAATATTCTTATCAAATTGCCTATAAACTAGTTATATAAAGAATAGTTACTTGAAACCATAATTGCTTTTTAAATTATTGGGGTATGGTAGTAATACTTAGGGCCATATTACTGTGAGCAGCCCGCGTGGTGTAATGGTTTTTGCTGTAAGAAATGGACACGTCTGCCTGAGTATAAATCCTGTACGATGTTTACCTTTCTCAGAGCGCTAATACCAGTGGCAAAGGTATGATTCAACTATTCTCTCTCCATGAGTAAATAGTAGGTCAAGCTAAGCTCTTTACTCTTGGTATGGCAACTAGACTAAGAAAAGGAAAACTCTAAATTCAAACCTGTTGAACTCCGCTAAAAAAGCAGACCTTGAATCATATACAGCTCGGAAGGAGGGAATAGTAAATACATATAATTGGAAAGCAAATATTCATAAATATAGATAATTATTTTAAACCCTATAATTGTATAGTTTGGTTTGGTTTTATGGCACATCAACCATTGTAGGTTATTTAATGCCAAATCCATTTTTATACATATAAACAGTTCTATTTCAAGCAATTCTGTTGCCAAGTCGGCTGGGGCTATAAAGTACACTGACTGCACCTCTGCAGAGGGGTAAGACCCCCCCCCCAATGAGTGTCCTGGATATGATACTGGAACCTCAGCATCAGATTGTTTAGTGTCATATCCAGGACACTCGTTGGGAGAGTCTTACTTCTCTACATAGATGCAGTCAATGTATTCTACAGCCCCAGATGACTGGGCTATATAATTGTATGTATACTATTAGTATCATATAGCTGTAGAATATGCCGACTACATCCTTTTTAGAGGAGCAAGACCCTCTCAAAAGAATGTCCTAGATATGACTAAAAAAAAAACCCTGATCAGCTCAGATGAATGTGGAGTACTTCTTGATTGTCATTACTTCAAGGTCCACTCTGACCCGGAGTGGTAGTACCTATTAGTCTCATCTATAGGTTAATCTGAAATATTTATACTACACAGTAAACCATTTAATTGTGTCCAAACAAATGACTAATATCAAATTGAATTATTAATATTAGACAGCAATGCTTGAAACCATTTATCAGAAAGCAAACTAATGAGCGCTAGCTCGTTTAAAAAAGTTATCTATAAACTGTTCACTTAAAAATCCTGAGTAAACAAGATTTGGTATTAAATAACCATCAAATGTTGGTATGCCATTAAATCAAATTACCTAACCAAATCTTATTCTCTCCGTTCATTTTCTTGGCCTGGGGAAGTAAGATAGAAATGAACACCAGGTATGGTGTAACTCCTTCGTTCACGTATGATTCGACTCATCCTGCATTCTTAAAGATTTACTCACTCACAAGACACAGGAATGCTTGTCTCCACGTACCCAAGCCACGAAAAGATGGTAAATCGAGAAATCCCGGTTTTTTATTGGGGTTTATAGAACATCCAACACACACTTGAGTCTCGCGTGAGCGGCATCGTCTGGCCAGCTCCTGCCATCACTTAGATGACCAATCAAGCTAATACCCTTGGGAAAGGTATGAATCCAACTATTCTCTCTCAAGTTATCGTTAAATTGTTGAGAATACTGGGTTCTTTAACATTAGTATGGCATCTACTATAAAAGAAAAAAAAACTCTGAATTCAAATCTGTTTAACTTCCTTTAAAAATAGACCATGTGTCGCATCCTGCTCGCCTGGAGGAACCATTTACTTACCGGTAAATAAAATTATTAGCGTGGAATAGATGAAACCATCTGTGTGCAAAATAGAATTATTGGTATTACATAGCAATACTTGCAACATTTTAACTGTGTTCAAATGAGTGAATTATGTTGATTTGAAATATTAATGTGAAATAGCAATATTTGTAACTACTTTAACGTGTACGAGCAAATGATTTATATGAAATAGAAATGCTGGTGTTAGATAGCAATAGCAGAAATCATTTAACTGTGTGCAAAATAAGTTATGCGTAATTGTGTGCAGGCAAATTAGTTCTGTCTCGTTTAAAAATAAGATTACCTACAAACTATCCACTTACAAATCATGAACGCATAACCATTTGAATATGAGTAAACAAATCACTGATGTTAATTACAATGCTTGAAACCGTTTCACTGTGCTTGAACGGAGGGGTTGGGTGAATATATATATATATATATATATATATATATATATATAGTGAGCCGATCGAGTCAGTTAACTCCGGTAAGAACTGGTAAACAGCTGTTTTTTGTCCAGGGGTGCAAGATTAAGCAAATCATGATGCACCTAGCCTACCGGACGAGATATTGAACTTTTTTCATTTGCCTATTTTTTTTTTTCCGAGTTTTTTTTTTTAAATAACTAATCTAATCATACCCCTGTACCATTCCTTCACAGAGTTAAGTAATACTAAAATTGTAACTAAGTATTTAAAAATCAATGCAGGTTCTAGTTTCACAGTAAATATCTATTCTGATGTCTACACTCTGACACTAATTACAATTCGCCAATGTTCGAGAACTTCCAAACACGCAGGCACGATTTCTAACAATTTTACATGATAGCAGCTGAAAATCGGTAAAAGGGAGAGTGGTACAACCACAGATAGTGCATTTTGAAATATAATATGAAAATAGTTTACTCCTGTTTAGTTTTGGTTAGGGGGTGAGTGCAACACTGATGTCGAATGGCAAAATGAAAAGAGGGGTGATGCTTGTGGGTGGGCTAGGGGATTAAACTCATTGCAAATTGTGCATTAGAGAGTATGCAGAGTGTTTTGGATGAAGGCCGTGTTAGGGATCAAACCTAACCAAAAAATATCCAAGTTATTACCCCTGGGGGAGAGAAATTGGGTTGCCTCCTGTGGACAGTGCATTGTGGGAATGTACGGACCGGAAGAACGCAGACACAAGGGACAGGAGAAGAGAATTGGAATTTCTGGTAGACGCACATTTGTCTAGTGCACACAGAGTTAAAACAGTTCTTTTCCAGGTCAATAGACGCATGTCTTTGTTTATGTGTAATAAACCTTAGTTTTGTTGTACACCCACAAGTTCGTCTCTTTTCAGTTTTGTTTACATATTTTCTGAGTTTGTAAAAACGTAAAAGGCTGCAAGTATAAAGCATTTAATGAGAATAGAACCCCCATGCAATTGTTCTCCGACACTAGTTTGATTGTCTTTACATAATTTTGTTACTGTTGAAACAGAAGGCTTTTAATGAGAGATGTATGTTACATCAATAAAAAGGCAAAGATTGTCCCTTATAATTTGAGCTCTCCTTAGCGTTATGATTTTTCTCTTCTTTTCCAGAAGTGTTTAATCTTCGTCCATTAGATTGTACTTTGCTCCTTTGAAAATATGTGAGCGCTTACTCACCACCAAAAATGTGATCGCCAGATGTTGCTTCTACATATTCGTTTCCCTTTCTTTTTGATTTGAACTTATGTAAACATTCTCTTCCTCGACCTACGTCACCCTTAATCCCTTTTCATTTGCAAAATATAAAGATATACTTTTTTCTGACATCCCAGAAGAAATAAAAAAAAATAGGGGTTTAAGCGCTTTACATGAAAAATACTAGTTGAGAGTATTACGCATTTTTATTCAATAATTTAGGACGAACAATATTTCACTTTATGATGTAAAAGGGTATTTTAGAGAAATCAATATTATTTTGTAATCTAATAACTTGATCAAATATCGTTCAAATTATCTCAAATTTTAATTGACCAGTCGGCTGAGACTGTAGAATACACCGACTGCTTCTCTGCAGAGGGGTAACATCCCCACAACGGGTGTCCAGGATATGACACTAAACAATCTGATGGTGAAGCTCCAGTAAAGCTTTGGGGAATACGGAGTACCCTTTCATTGCCATCGCTCCCAGGTCCACTATGGCACGGAGTGGTAATACCTGATAAGTGTCCTATCTATGGGTTATATAGAATTAAACTGTAGTTTGAGTTCTTGACATTTAACCTGCGTACTTGCGCTGGACTGAGTTGTCTGGGGTGGAACTATTTTGACGTTAGCTCTGTCTATTGCCCAGTCGGCTGAGACTGTAGAATACACCGACTGCTTCTCTGCAGAGGGGTAAGATCCCCACAACGGGTGTCCAGGATATGACACTAAACAATCTGATGGTGAAGCTCCAGTAAAGCTTTGGGGAATACGGAGTACCCTTTCATTGCCATCGCTCCCAGGTCCACTATGGCACGGAGTGGTAATACCTGATAAGTGTCCTATCTATGGGTTATATAGAATTAAACTGTAGTTTGAGTTCTTGACATTTAACCTGCGTACTTGCGCTGGACTGAGTTGTCTGGGGTGGAACTATTTTGACGTTAGCTCTGTCTATTGCCCAGTCGGCTGGGGCTGTAGAATACACCGACTGCACCTCTGCAGTGGGGTAAGACCCGCTAAACTAAATTGTTTAATGTAGAACTGTTTTGACATTTACCTGTGTGTAAACAAAATCTATACTTATACTAAATTGAATGGCTTAAAATAGAAATGATTTTGACAATTAAACTGTGTACACATGCTAAACTGAATTGTTTGAAATAGAACTGATTATCTGTATAAAAATGGATTTGGCATTAAATAACCTACAAAAGTTGATATGCCATAAAACCCAAATAACCAACCATCAAATTTTAACGGCACGTATTGAAACAGCTCAAAATGTTTAATGTTTTTTCTTTTCAAGTATAGTAACGCCATTCACGGGAAAAGAAATTTAATAAGTAAACATAGAATTTTTGAGTTGATAGTCGTCATCCTATTAAAATCTAAGATCATTTTACCGAGAATTTGTCATTAAATTATGAAATATGAATTTTTCTGAAACACCCAGTATATCTCAAATGATATCAAATTTTTGGAAACAACCTGTATACCAAATCTATAATAAAAAAGAACACAGGTATCTTTTTTTTTTTTTTTTTTTTTTTTTTTTTTTGGAAGTGTGGGGTTGCCTTGATACTGAAATGCGATATCGTTGTTAGCGAGTTCGAACTCCAGTCGGTTTATTACATTCTGTTTTGGACTAATATCCTTAGGGAAAAGAATGAATTCCTAGATCACCACACCATCAGCTATTGTTTAAATAATAGCGCTACTGTACTTCTCCAAGGATGGCTTTGGCAATAAATAACCCACGAAGGTTGGGAGGTTACTTAAACAAAGAAACCAAGCATGTTTTTTTTTCTTCCAAGTTTTATTTATAATTAAACGCTACAGCATTAAAAGTCTATAGCGAAATCAAAGTTTAGTTTTAAAATATAATTACCAAGGATATCGGTTCACACACCGTCATTCTAATTCAGAAGATTGGAAGAAAGGTCTTTCACCTGAAGACCTGGTTTCATAAAACGAAGTGGTTGATTTAACTCATCTTGCTGGCCATTGTACGTGATAACTCTATCGCTATTTCTATCGGCATTACAAGTCATTACTATTATCATTTTACTTTTTTCAAAGTTTTTCAAACCAGGTTTAGCTCATGGTTTCTCATTGGAGTTTGAGTGACAGCAAGTCGTCACGAGTCTTAAGGACTCTTCTCAGTATTCTAGCTAATCTTAAAAATGTTGTAGTCAGGATGGTCTCCGCTTGAACTATTATTTTGAAGTCCTTCAGTCCCTTTACCAATCCACTGGGGATTGTTCTAAGTACACTAATTACAACATGTATCATCGTCACCTTCATATTCCATAACTTTTTCGTTCTCGAGTAAGGTCTAGGTATTTGATTCTCTTTCCTTTCTTTCAATTTTACTCTGTAGTCTGTCGGGACGGCGAAGTCCACAATTTGGCAGGTTCTCTCTTTCACTCTCTCTGTTTTGTTTTTTGGGTTTGTTTTTTTTTGTTTTTTTTTTTTTTTTTTGTTAACTGTCATTAGGTCTGGTCTTCTGTCCGAGATTAGGTGATCCGTTTGTATCTTAAAATCCTAGATAGGTTTCTGTGTCTCATTCTCCACTTGTTCGCAATGTCAAATTTCACTTTCTTGCACAATTCCCAATGGATTACCTTTACACACCCTGTTTTGTTTAGTCTTATACTCTTTTATGCTAATTTGCTGCATTCGATTATTACACGATTCATTGTTTTATCTCTATCACCACATAACTTACACTCGTTATTTTGTAGCATTTTATTCATATTTTGCTTTAATATAGTTGGTCCTCATGGCATTTTTGTACTGCTATCAGAAGAGATTCAGCTTCTTTCTTGAGGTTTCCCTTTCTTAGCCATGTCCAAGTTTTCTCGAGAGAGATTTGGTTTGCTAGTCGCTTGAAATATCCATACATTAGTTTTCCTTATTTTTGTTTCCTAGTTATTGTTTTTCTGTTGATCCTTGTGTTGTTTCTGATCGCTGTAGTTAGTATTTCTTTGCTCTTTTTATGTAGTCTAAGCGTCAATCAAATCGATACGACGACTCTATCTTCAATGCTGGGGCGTCCTCTTCCTCCTTCTTTTCTTGACACATATAGTCTACGTCATCTCTGGGACGTAAGGCCTAATGCATCGTCATTCGTTTTTTTGTTCTCTAATCCACTTGTTGAAGTTCTTCATGTGTCCACTTCTATTAATATCATTATTATTGTCTCCTATGCGAGTTTTCACACCAATTTTAACTTATGACTAAAGTCTGAGTGACAGCAAGTCTCCTCAGGTTTCCACAAACTCTTACTCCCACTGATTTTAACGGTGCTGCGGTCAGAATGGTTTCATTATTCCTCGGACCTCCAGTTATTTTCCAAACCTTTAGAGACAGTTCAGACAGCACCAATCACAAGTGACATCACCGTCAATTTCATGTTCTACAGCGTATTATTATTATAATTATTTTGGAAATTTCGATTTTTTAAAGTTTTTTTTTCAACTCACCTTTCCTTAGCCCACGGATAGTTGTTTTCAATGCCTGTTGTTACAAAATGGTCACTCACTTAAATATTGAGCAGGCTCCTCGCTACTTAACGTCGGTGATCGGCTGGGATCGTCAGCCAATTATAATTTTGCTTTTTGGCTAGTGCTTCTTTTAGAGGAAGAGATGTCAGCCGCGACGGATCCGTCTTTCTTCACGTCACGTTCCAGGAATCTGATCATAGAAGCAAATTGCGATGACTTTCAATCTCGAGGCGCATTCATGCACTCATACCAACCTAATGGGGCATACGCGTGGATGCACAGAAAAAAAAACTTTTTGGTGGTGGGCAGGAAGGATGCAGGCTCAAGAATGTGTAATATTACACATTCTCACAAGTCTTGGAGAAATGTGTATAGATTCTTCACGGAATAGTGGATCATAACACCGATTGGCTAGAAAATATTAATTTCTACTTCCTTTCAGTGTGTTCTTAATGAAGAATCTCATTCCATCGGAACGAAAAACCAAATACCAAATGCCATATCTTTTCATTTTGAAATTGTAAATATCCACCCTATGTTTCTCTCTATATATCGGTGATAAAGCATATGTAGATTTGTTTGAATAGTGTCGACACATTCTATGGCCCATGACGAATGTCATTTTCTCTCTTTGGTTTCTCTCATATATATATATATATATATATATATATATATATATATATATAGTCATCCACAGACAGATCTGTTTCGTTCTGTCAGAACTCATCAGTGTGGCTAGACAGTATCTTCCCGTAGCTGGGATCGAAACCCGGTTGACTCAAACGTCAAACCAAAGCTTCTAGCCATTCAGCCACGAGGAAATATTAGCTGCGAAGTAAATTTTAAACGGTTATGAATCACAATTACTATTGTTTACATATATCCGTTCAACGGTAGCCGAGACCTCAATTCAAACGAAGAGGCTTGCAATAGACGCTAATGGCAACACGATTACTTCTTCGCCAGTGAACTCAACCCGACGGGGGTGGCTGATCGTAGTCGAAGGCGACCCCAAGGCTCCCTTTTCAATAGCTACAACACAGAGGAGTAGGAGAGGGCGCTACTTTTTCCCTGGATTGCTCCACTTTACCCATGATAGTACCTTATAATGCTGAGTATAAGGCAAGGAGTTATCAAGTACCATTTTTTGAGTCTTTGGTATGACTCAATCTGAGATTGAACCATCGTCTCCCAGGCCATTGGTGAACACTCTACCCATTGGGCTAATGGGCCGGTATATATAAAGCAAAAGTATTGAATTTCGTTTTGTCAACATGATCTGACGTAAGACTTTTAACTATAACAAATTCATTTCTACTAAATATTAATACCAATATAACCTTGATATTTGTATATCCTTGATAACCTTTTAAAAATCCCAGTCGACTAGGACTATAGAATACACCGACAGCATCTCTACTGAGGGGTAAGATTCCCCGAACGAGCGTTCAGAATATAACACCATAAAATCTGATGGTGAGGCTCCAGAAATGCTGGATCTTTGGGGAATGCGAAGTATCCCATCATTCCTATCGCCCCCAGGTCCCACTCTAGCCCGGAGTGGTAGCACCTGATAGGGTTCTATCTATGAATCAAGTAGAACTAAACTGTTTTCTTATGCCTAACTGAATTGTTTGAAATAGAACTGTTTTGACATTTAAACTTCGTACGTAGGCTAAACTGAACTGTTTGAAATTGAATTGTTTTGACATTTAATTGTGTATAAATAAATGACTGATGTTTAATTGAATTGTTAGTTATATATAACAATACTTGGAAACATTTAACTTTGTTGACTAAACTGAATAGCTTGAAATAGAAATGTTTTTGTCATTTAAACTTCGTAAAGTAAATAAGTAATACCTACAACATCAAGGTGTAGGGAAAGACACTATTCCTTTCTTTGGATTGCTCAACTTTACCCTTAATACGTACCTAATAATGCTGACAGTTAAGCAAGGAGATACCAAGTACCATTTTTGAGTCTTTAATATGATTCGACTGGGGATTGAACCCCGGTCTGCTGGGCCATTGGCGAACACTCTACCCAATAGACCAATGCGCACGTACTTATGTTAAACTGAATTGTTTGAAATAGAACAGTTTATATTTATAAAAATGGATTAGGCATTAAATAACCTATGATTGTTGATATGCCATAAAAGCAAACCAAACCAAACTCAAAGAAAAACAAAGCAAAAAAAAATCTTCATTTGGGGTGAAAATGAACTTCTTTTTTTTTTTAAATTGTATTTGTCAAACTTGGGGTATGATCATACTAAAAGTACCTGTTATCACCCAGTCACCTAAGTTAAACAGCAATGAAGGTTCGCACTAGCAAATGAGTCATCTTTCAACAACGGCTGGAGCAATATTAGAATTATGTGCCATAATAAACCAAACAGAGTAAATTCTATAAACCATACTTGTCTTCTACAAATTCTATACTATCAAAATTGTTGATTATTTTCTATAAAAGATAAAACTGATCACTAAGCAAAATCCTTGCACAGTTCCCAGTAGATCACCTTTCCCAACCACTCATGCCTAGTTTTTATTTTATGCTCGTTTGCTGCGTTTGTTTATTAATTTATTTACATTTTCATCTCTGTCAGAAAACCTACACTTGCTTTGACTTTTTAATGATGATAATAAAAGTAGAAAATAGTTTTCCGAATTTTTTAAAGTAATTTTATCATTAATCTTTGACTCAAACAATTTTTAATCGAGTAGAAAGTAAGGTGGGTAAGCAACAAAAATAAAATGGAAGAAAAACTAGGAAAAGCTAATAATGACAATGGTTTTAGAAATGCGGTCAGCTTAACCTTTAGAACCCGAGCGTCCGGTATTTTTGCTGCTACTGATATATAGTTTCCAACCCTTCCGACACGGACTAGATGTGACACAGGGTCAATTCTGAAACGGAATACAGCTAGTTTGATTTCGGAATTTTCTTTCTCCTTTACTGTTTGCCTACTCTGTCCTGTATATTTGTAGGAGTCCACGTATATATTATAATGTTTTAATGGCGTTTGGTGATTGTCTTTTTCCCACCTATGGGACCATTATCCACTATAACTTAGATATCTACCTTCAGACCAACATTTTGGTCTGACGATCTCATAGGACATTAATAAAACTTTGGTCAATATATGTTCTCTCACCAATATTGAGCCCTCTTAAGTGTAGATATGGCGAACAATATATATATATATATATATACCATGCCTGATGCTTATAAAACACTGAGCACAGAGAAAGTTTTTATAATGTAAAGAAAAATGCCTCACAAAAATGTAAAGGTAAATAAGGAGCAATCTGTTCATTATCCAATTTCTTTTATTGCTTGGAATCTTTACTGCTACCAAGGTTGGACTTTGTACCCTTAACATCAACTTCGTATGTGTGTGTGTGTGTGTGTGTGTGTGTGTGGTGCGTTTGTGCATATATAATGAAACTGGGGATTCAGACAGTTCTGGAGATAAAACTGCAACGGAACAGAGGCATAATGATTTTCAAAAGTCTTCGAATCACTATACTCTGCTCGCTGATAGTTTTTCACATTAGAAAATAATAAAAGTAAAATTCTTGTCAGCCTTCTGCTTCAAGGACGGTTGAATGTGATAACCTGACCAATAAATGTTGTCATTTATTGCCGATTGTCATTGATTTAACAATCCTAAATATCGTAAACATCTCTGCTTAGGAATTTAAGCTTCCGAATAGGAATTCGGTGGATTTGTTTTTATTTGTGTGTGAAATGTAAACGATATCATTGGTATGCCACAAAATATAGTTTACAAGAATCGGAGACAAAAATTTTACCATCTGCGTGAGTGAATGTTTCAACTGGCAGATGTTGTTTGTGTACAACTATTTCATCTTGCTTCTTAAATAGTTTTTGTTAATCATTGAAAATACTATTAACGGATTTGGTTTAGCCGGTTGAGCTTGGACGTTCAAGTGTCAAACCATTTTTGACGCCAAGAATGTTCATATGCTAATCTGTCTGAAGGGTTTTAATGGGAAAGTAAATATCCGTTACTATATAACAGGGCTAAAAATGAAACACACACACACACACATATATATATATATCGTGTGTGTGTGTGTTTGCGTTAGTTTGCATTTCACATAACGCTTATTTCTTTGGTACAGGTATGAATCCAACTCTTCTCTTTCTAGCTAAGGTTAAATAACAAGGCAGATCGGGCCCATTAACCTTTGTAAGGCAACCGCTTTTGAAGAAGGAAAACTCAAAATTCTAACCTGTTAAAATCCATTTGAAAATTTGCATAAAAATTATACATAAAATTTACTGGTATGAGAAGGCGTGAAAATTTTACTTGTGTTAGCTTTTTTTCAGCTCGACTGGCCAGTATTTATGTATTTTTCTGATTTGAGAAAAATCATTTTTATAACGATTTTTCTATTTCATAATAAACAGGGTGTTTCGGAAAATTTTAATATCATTTTTATATGTAATGACTTGACCAATTCTCGTTTAATGAATAACACTTTTATACCTGAAAGATTAAAAAAAATATTAAATATAGAATTTTGGGTTATTTCTACATATACTGTGAAAATTTGAGATCATTTGAACGAGAACTGGTCAAGTTAGTAAATTACGAAATGATATCAATTTTCCCGAAAGACCCGTCATATCTCTATTGATATCAATTTTGTTCATCGTACAATTAAAAATTGCAGCCAACAAAATAAACATTGCAACACCCTAGCCGATAAACACGCATTTATCAAGCATTTTTTCTGCAACCAGAGGCTTTACAATTATAAATTAGATGAAAATATTAAGAAAAAAATTTATTCAAAGAAACATACTCCCCACTGGCTCTAATAAAAAATAAAACAGATCATATACTTTGATAAATTTAAAATATCTAACTTGGTTATTAACAATAATTTCTCCTCCTCTGTTGGTGTTTTGTAAAGTAATAACGTTATATGTCAATTTAAACGTCCTTTGGAAAATTGTATCTCCGAAAACAAAAATTTATACGTTGATTTAACGTCAACTATACTGTTAATACGACTTACCATGCATCTTTCCAACACTAGCTCAATAGCACAAAATCTAGAGACATATTTCTGCTGTACAATTGAATTTCGAAAAATTCTTATCGGAAATACAACAAAATAACCATGTCCTTAGCTACTGTTGCTATCAATAGAATTTTAAAAAATACACCAGAATAAATAAAAGGCTGTACTTTACTTTTTGTAATATAGCCCACTACCCGATGATGGCCCGAGAGGGGTACAAAAGTACTTGGAAACCAGTTAGATATGAAAAGTTTGTTTGCCAATTCCCGGTAGATATCAAAATAACTATACGGCGATTGGAAAGGATCGAAACAAAAATATGCAGACAAAGAGTATCTGTAATATTTAATCAGTTATGTCACAATTAAGAAATGTTGCCTAAATACACACACACACGCACACACACACACACACAAACACACACACAAACACACACACACACACACATATATATATATATATATATATATATCCTATCGGCAGGGACTGAAATATGTTGACTGCAATCTCGTAAGACCATCCCTCTCTCTAAAACGCTGGAGAGTGTAGAATACCCCTTCGTTACCATAACTACTAAGTCTACTATGTTCCAAAGTGGTAGTGCCTCTTAGTGGTAGTATCTGTCAGAGTCCTATTTATAGTCGAAATAGATCCATTGGAAATCTATCAGTCTTAGATAGGAATATGTTAAGCCACAAATTTCTATTTTAATACCAATAATTTACAAGGATTTAGATGGTTTCAAGTATTTCTACTTTCAAGTAAAAAAAAATTGCAGTTGTATTCCTATCTAATACCAATAATTTGTAAGTTTCAAGTAACTATTCTTATTCAATAATAAGTTGTTTCCCACGAGTTATATGGCTTCTATTGTTCCTATTTAAGATTAATGCAATGACATTCTCTATACTTTTTGAACACACTACATCTGAATACCTGGACACTTTCCATGATGCAATTGCAAGCGAACTCGGCCAGCAACCATTATTAGTATTACTAATAATGGTTGCTATCCGAGTTCGCTGGAGGTTCGTTCTTACTGCAAGTCTCGTAATTCTTTGTCTTCTATTACGCTTAGTAAATGACTAAAACTGTTACATGTACCTTGGCAGATTTATCTCTTTGTGACATAGAAAAGTTTTGACGCAAACTATGAAAATTATCTAAAATGTTGACTCATCGAAGAAAATAGGATGGTGATATTTGAAACGCAAGTAAATGAAAATAGATAAAACGTAAAAATGATAAAAAAATATTCGGAACTTCGACTGTGTTTGTACTGTCAGATAAATGTGATTAAATATATTGCAACCGATTAGAAGTAGTTTATCTTAATTTTATTTCACGCATTATTGTTTATCATTGTTTTATCCAGGCTTTCGCTTTTTTTCTAAGCTTAGCTTGGCCTAGTTCAAGAAAAAAAGGTTTGAATCGGATTTTTTTAAAAAATTTCTATTTTAAGTTTCTTTCTGGTTTCTTTGCTTAACGGCATATCAACATTTGTGGGTTATTTAACGCCAAATATATCCTTGTGGAAGGAAACTCGCAGTACTATTTAACCTATAGTTGGGGTGGGGTAAGGAGGGTTCATACTTTTCCCTTGGGTATCAGTCCGAAAGTGAACGTAATAGCGTAACTGGAGTTCAAACTCTTTAGCTATGATATTACTGACCGGCCAATACTCCACGGAGACCCCCCCGTTTCCCTCTGGTGAAGTTTGCTATATGTAGGTAGCTCTCTGAAACTGGTAGACAAGTTCACCTACCTAGGAAGCAGTGTCTCATCAACCGAGACAGACATCAACACGCGACTAGCAATGGCATAGACAGCAATCGATAGGCTATCGGTCATATGGAAGTCTGACCTGACCAATAAAATAAAACGCAGTTTCTTCCAAGCAGCGGTCGTATCGATACAGCTGTATCGATGCACTACATGGACGCTCACTAAACGTATGGAGAAAAACTTGACGGCAACTACACAATAACGCTGCGAGCAATATTGAACAAGTCCTGGCGGCATCACCCCACAAAGCAGCAACTGTACGGCCACCTACCACCCATCACGAAAACTATCAAAGTTAGACGAACCAGACAAACGGGAGACTGCTGGAGAAGTAAGGACGAACTCATAAGTGATGTACTCCTGTGGACCTCTTCACATGGACGAGCCAAGGCAGGACGACCAGCTAGAACGTACATACAGCAGCTCTGTGCCGATACGGGATGTAGCCCTGAAAACCCGCCGAAAGCAACGGACGATAGAGAAGGGTGGCGAGAGAGGGTCAGAGATATCCGTGCTGATGACGTGACATCATGATGATATGTGGCTGAATCTTTATGTTATGGTGGTGTTTGTTTGTTATTGTTGTTTGGCGTATTTACCATGTTATAGTATACTGTATTGTTTTGCTGACTTAGAGTGCTTTTTTTTCCTTCGATAACGCTTTTTTTAAATCACATATTTATCTTTTCATATTCTATTTTAAGTATAAGAATTTACTTGAACAAATGATTGAGTGAGTTGGGCGGAAGAATACCTTATACGCAAGTCTCACCCTCCGTTAAAGTGCTTTATATTTTGCATATTTAACTTAAATATTGATTAAAGAATTTTTTTTTTTGTAATAGTAGTAATGATAATAATAGCAGCAGCAGCTGTATATCTGCCTTTTTGTGTCCTGGTTAGCATTCTACCAAAATTGTGTCATCAAAACTACTGGCTCTTTTCGTCTGACATTTACCTCACCCTTCCCCCATGATTAATTCATAGTCATTTTTTAAGCTAAGGATTGATTCTAGTCCTTCCCATTGTGTTTGGATTTCAATCTTACAAAATTAACACTCATGTACAAAGGGATGCTGAAAGGTTCCCGGCCTAATCAAGACGGAAATGATCTTTGATTGTTTATAACAGCATGTCAACACGTTTAGGCTTAGTTTAGCTAGTAATTTAAAAAGCTCATTGCTCAGATGTGGCTCAAGGCCGTATAAATGGAGCATCCAATAAGAATCGAACTCACACGTGAAGGTTTGTTATTCAAGCTGGCAAACCATTGTACTACTAGAGGTGCTCAGGCTTAGTTTAACTTGGGAATCGTGCTCATTATGCATTCATATATATATATATATTTTGTGTAGTTGTTTCTTAAGAGTTTTTTTTTTTTGCCTACGGTCCAATTGAATATGAATAATTTTTGAACAGGTTTATTTGCTATCTAATACTAATAATTCAATATAATATTAATCATTCGTTTGTACACGGTTAAATGTTTTTAAGTAAGGTAAATGATTCTATTTGAACCATATATCGGATCCTAGCAGGTACTTCCACTCCGAGTCAGAGTGGAGCTTGGAGTAATTACAGTGAAGAAGTACTCCACACTTTCCATAACTCCAAGAACGGAGCTTCACTTTGAAATGCAGTTCAGTATCATACCCGATGGGAACTTAACAGGTACTTCCTCTCTGCGTCAGAGTGTACGTGGAAGTAATAACGATAAAGAGGTGACTCTACACTTAACAGACCTCTAAAACTGGAATCTTAAAATCAGATGCACTTTAGAGTCACATCAGGATATTCCTTTTGCGAACGATGAACTTTGTTTTTAGTCTTTTTTTAAATTATTTCTGGAAAGATTAAAGAAAGTTAAGAAACAGTGATGAGCATTTTGAAATGCAGGATAAATAATAAACCGTTTCATAGTTAGAGGTCATTCCTTTCTTGGTCGAACCGAGAGTTTTGCGATACGTCTTCGTGGATGCAACACAGTCATTTTACGAAAAGTACATCATTTTTCGGCAGAGACTACATTGCTGAAGGCAGTGCTAAAAAGAATTGCTTGTTCTTCGTCAGCATCTCTCCCCTTGGGAGACACCTCAGACAATAGACCTGATCCTTGCCCCCTTTCAAACGAGGGGTTGATGCTTCCTGGTGGGGGTGCTAAGATTAAGTTCTTCAATGTATGGCCGGGCTGAGACAGACCAGAACCGAAGTTCGCGCCTTTTTTTCTTGATGAGTAATCTGTTATATAAACTGATTTTCTTTTGATAATTTCGTCGAGTATTCTTATTTTTAAAAAATTATTTATTAAAACAACATATGAGAAAAAAAAGGAAAATGAATAACTATATATAGATTTAACTGACCCTGGCGTAATCGTTTGAGTGTTCACCAATGGTCTGGGAATCTGGGGTTCAACCCCAGGTCGATTCATACACTTAGAATTATAAGGTACAGATCAAGCAAAAATGGAGCAATCAAGGGAAAGGAGTGGCACCCTCCTCTACACCTCGGTGTAGTAGCAATTGAAGAGGGATCCTTGGGGTCGCCCTCAAAAACTGTCGGCCAACGTACTTATATATCAATTTAATAAATAATAAATTCAATTTCAATCTTATTTTTCATGAAAATTAGATAAATACAAGGTGTTTTCAAAAATTCAATATCATTAAATTCTATGTTCAAACACCTTTTCTTTTGGAGCGAATTGCATTTTTATATCTGAAAAAGAAAGCAAAATGAAACATAGATTCCTGAGCTATTTCTGCACATGCTGTCAAAATCGGAGATCTTTTGAATGAGAATTGGTCAAGTTATTAGATTACGAAATGATATCAATTTTTCTGAAACAGAGTTTATATTTACCTACAGTGACAAAGCTGCCTCGACGAATCTGCTGGTTGTGGAGTGTGACCCCACGCTGTGATCACTGCATAAGCCCGAGGTGGTGGCACAAATGACAAAGGAAAAAGAAAAGTCGAACACAAGATTTAAAGGACTACACTTGTAACATATACATATGCATGCGGAAATCCCGAAATACTGACGACTTTCTTTGTTCAACTACGAAACGTTTATTAAACTTCTTGAGTTTAGTTTTTCGACACGAGGAGAGAGAGACAATTTTTACTATGCTGACTGTTCCATCTGACCCAACAAACGCGCGGCGCATCCCGTAGTCCCCGGCTGGACTGCCCTCGCCCAGGTTCAAATCTCAACTCCCTGCTTTTTTTCAAAACTCACCTAAATTCCCAGTCCATCGCTTCCGATCATGACGTCATTCACACCCCAGTCTCGCTTCCTATCTGGGGTTTTCATTATGACATTTGTGATTGTCATATCCTCTGTGCGCGAGCGTGAACACTTGCACTAATAGCCGAATAGTTCAAAGCCTAACCAAATCGAATGATAAAATATAATTAACGAAAAATCATTCCGCAATTATATAACACACATGCTCACAGATAGAGTGATCTTACTCTGTTTCTTCTTCCCCACTCATGCAAACGGCGCAAATTCTAACCTGCTACCAGCAGCTCACTTGAGCATTAGGGGCACCAGCAAACTTAACGTATCTCTGACTCCAGCCGCCTTCTCTGAACAACTCCAGTGCCTTCAAACTACTTAGCTTTGTTTGGTTTGGTTTGGTTTCTTTGTTTAATGACATATCAACCTTTGTAGGTTATTTAATGCCAAAGATATTCTCCTTGAAGAACAGTGGTGGTACTTAACCCATAGATGGGAGGATAAGGGGGTTCATACCTTTCCCAAAGGTATGTGCCTGAAAGTGAACGTGATAGCGCGACTGGAGTACGAACTCGCTTACTACGATTCCGCAGTCCATCGCTTTAACCATTACACCACGAGGACACCCCCCAAAGTACTTAGCGTATCTCTGACTACTTCAGTATATATGCAGTGATTAATATTTCATTACTTCTGGTCTTAGGCTACCCATAGACTGGACATGAAAAATATTGCAAGACTGTTTATCTCCTGGACACCTTCAAAGTGTGACAATGAAATAGAAATCTTTTGAGTCACGACTCAGCCGCATCTGTTCGTCTTCACTTATACTGGGAGAAATGGATGTGTGGATCATGCACAAAACACATAAAACCATAAACACCAATATATCCCGGCCCCTATATGGACGTAAACATATATACATATTAACTTAACTCGCAACCAGACACATATGTACACGTTGACATATACATATATGTACTTATACCTACATGTATGTCAACTGTGATATGTATGTACACATATATGTGCACACATATCTAACTATATACTACCACACCTAAGGTCAATAGTGTAACACAACAAAAATGAACTTCTTACTTTACGAAACCGAATCTTCACTTTTTCTATTCAGTTATTTTTATTTATATTTGTTAACTTTGTTATTAGTGTTATTTCTTATTCGTGAGATCTCTTTATTGTTGATACACCGTTTTCAACGTTTTCCTATTCTGGAAGTCGTTTTTAGAGATAGTGTGCAGGTCTCATTGTTCATAATATCATTCTGAATGCTTCTTTGAAGTATCATAACTACCGATCTCATCAAATCTCCCTTTTCAAGAGAACAATTCTTTCTGCTGCCTAAGTAACAATGATCGATATCCGAAATAAACAAATCCATAGCTTAATAATTAAAAAGGTATCTATTTTACTTAGAATTATCTATTATCTAACACAACTCTGTAAATGTACTTTATCTAATTGTTCTCAATAAACCGAACGCTTTACAATGAAAAGTACATATAAAATATTCCAAACATCTCTGTTAAACTACGACTCTAGTATATCTCCGAATAATTGGCATTTTCGATAAAAGATTCGAAGAAAATTTTTTTTCTTAGCAAAATGTTTAGCTAATTGATTTTTACAACAAAAGGCACTTTTGATGATTTCGTTCATATATTTTAGTGATTTATTTTATCTTATTTATTTATCTTTTTTTTTTTTTTGCTAATGTTCCACATTATTTTTATTTTTTTATTTTATTACCCTGGTGCCTTTTCAGGTTCAATTTCCTGTAGCTGAATATATGTGCTATTTATCTTGTTCAATCGATAATTTGAAAAATAAGCCATCGAATTGCAAACAGAGAAGCCATTCAGCGAACTTAGTCAGATAATGTAGTTCAATATATCACAAGGTCGTTTCAAATCATCAGACTCCGGGGAATTGCATCTCATTTTCAAGAACATCTAGAATATCGATAGTTTTATTAACATATGCAGATTGAAATCGATAATTGGATCCACGCTCGCTCTTTAAAAGACGCAAAGCTATCAACTTCTTGTTCACTTGGTAGTTACGGACACAAAGTTAAGTTTAAATCTCCAAATTCTTTGAAGAATTAATCATTCGTGTTAATAAATTGATGCTAAAATTAATTCTCGAATTGCAAGTCACTACCACGTATGATGTCTATAAAGTAATAGATAAACATATACTAATCTAACATGTTCAAAGAAGAGCGTTCGAATCTGCTTCACACTGTCGATGGAGCTTAGAATATGCTATCTGTATCCTCTGCAAAGGCTGACACCCCCCTAAAAGGGGGTGTCTTGGGTATGAAACTAAACTGAATCTAATGAGTCTCCGATTCGGGAGATCTTGGTTGTGTGGAATATCTCCTTATTGCCATGACTCCTAGGTTCACTTTGACCGGAATGGGTAAATACATATTAGGGTATAGTCTATGCTTCAAATAGATGTTTAGCAATGTTTCCTATTCCATGGGACTCTGTGCAAAAAAAAAAAATACTCTAAAGAGACAATTACATAAAAAATATAAATATAAACGAGTTTCTCTAACTTTAAATCAACCAATCAATTGAATCTGCTGGGCGTTCACGTTCATCGGCATTAGAAGATAACATTGCGTTGTTGAAACTTTGACTGCAGAGTGCTCAAACGTCGTGATAAAGTCGTGGGTCTTTATATTCCGAACTCGTAGTCCACCAAATTTCCCACGAGATGTTGGGATATCATCTCGTTGAATTCCAAAGTAAATTACTGAATAACACTTAATTTAACACCACTTGGAGATCATCTTTTGATAGAACAATTAAATTGACACCACATTATTTGAGGAGGGTTATTTATATATTCGTGCACTGACAGAGCAAGTGCCGCACTGTGTATCGGTAACTATATACAAAAGTAGCCTAGGAGTGCTGGTGGTGTATGTGGAGTGTTTTATCTGTATCTTTATAAACGTATTGGATTTGTATATAGGTGTGCCTTACTTTTGGGACAGCCCTCATAAATATGTATATTGGCAAGTTAGTAATACAGATAATTAGAAAGTGCTCTAGGAAGAGTTATAAGATAGTTATTACTCATTAAAACATGGATATCATTTCAAATTCGGATCTTCTGGTGGAGTTACATTCGGGGCCGGTATATCACACGACAATGGAATGTAAAGCAGAACATTCTTTTCCCTCTCTCTCTCTAGCCCAGTCAGCTGTGGCTGGAGAATACGCCGACTACCTCTGCAGAAGGACACACTTCCTCAACGAGTATTCTGGTTATGATACTAAACAGCATCAGATGGTGAGGATCCAGTACCAGAGCTTTAGGGAATATGGAGTATTCCTTCATAGCTATTATTCTCAGGTCTCCTCTGACTCTGATTGGCAGTATCTGTTCGGGTCTCATCTATGGATCAAATAGAACTGTTCCTAAGGATTATAAGTTATTTGAAATCATATAGCAGAGTGAGACCATTTAACTGTTTAAAAACAAATGATAACATTAAAAAGATGAATTAGTATTAGCAATACATGAAAGCATTTAACTGTATGCAAACAAATGAGCACCAACTCGTTTTAAAATAGTTACCTCCAGACTATTCGCTTATAAATCATACATATAACAAGATTTAACATTCAATAACCCAAATGCGTTGATATGCCATAAAACACTATACAACTCTCTCTCTCTCTCTCTCTCTCGTACACACACATGTGGCGCAGCTAGAGTAATAGTTAACGTTTATTAAAATGGAATCGGTGAATTCAAATCCTTGAGGAGGCAGTTTCTGTTTTGATTTACACTAATGTCCTTTGGGACAAGAATATATTTATTCCCCCTATCGACTCCGCCAAAAATGGCCATGAATACTTAGTAGTGCAGACTTGGTTCTTTAGTCAGCAAGTCTAGAGGAAAAGTTCTGAAATCGAACCAGTTTTACCCCGCTTAAAAATTGACTTTGTGTAACATCCTGTCTATGATGGAAGGGTTGGGTGAATATATATTCTACGACAGGCGTCAATTAAGCTTTCTCTCTCTCTCTCTCTCATATATGATTACAATGTCAGTACGAAGGTGACCATTTCGGAAACAGCAGGTACTTTAAGTAAAATTAAACTAGCGTACCAGATTAAGCAATTATTTAAAAATTCCAAGTAATTTTCATCGAGAATGCAGTAAAATACTCGACATTTATAAATAGTCATTTTATTAATCTCTTTATTAATTTTATATTCATTTTCTTGTACTTGTCATGCCTCACTAAATATTTATGGGGCAAGTTAATTATCGTAAACCGAAATAATTTTATCTCGGTGGGGGTGGGGAAATAGTTTTTATTATTGCATTTACAAGCCAAGCAAAGTTCAACCTAATCTGAAAAGTTTTAATTTAAAACTTGGAATCTTGTATTAAGTTACGCTTTTGATTTATATATCCTTTTCATTAGAAGAAAAGAAAGGGGTAAATATAATCTATATACGAGGCCAACTCCGAAAAAATGCTTCCCTTCTATTTCTACGGAAACTACAATAGATACAGAGAACCCCTATAACGCCAGTGGGATAGAGCATGATTTTCTAGCCTTTTCAGCCCGTAGACCACGAAGTTTAACTCAAATTATTTAATAAGCGTGGCTTTGGTACCAGAAGAATGGAATAAAATTTGAAGATTGAGTTCACTACATTTGCAAATGGTCTAATAAAGCTTGTTAAACCCTACTCTATGGAATCGGTAAGGTTAGTGATTGGTTGGTTGTTTGGGTTTTATGGCATATCAACCTTCGTAGGGTTAGTGAAGGAACCTGCTACAAGCATAATCTTGAGCCACATCCTAGCATCGAGGCAGATGCTGGTAAATCCTATTTTTCACTATAGTCTCCAACATTGGTCATGCACGTTTAGTCATTCATATGAGGATGAGCAGATCAAGACGCTTTTTATTTCGTAGGTTGTACAATTGTGTTAAACATGGCTAGTCATTGACTGTCACCAATACTAAAGGGCAAAGCCCAGTCAGCTAGGGAGGAACAGTACACAGACTGCATCTATGCAATCGAGTGAGACCTCTACCCCAAGGAGTGTTCTACATATAACTCTAAACTATATCTGATGATTCCTGTCCAGGAGCTTTGAAGAATGTAGAGTACTCCTTCACTGCCATTATTCCTGGGTCCATGATAACCCGGGGTGCTTGTACCTGTCAGGGTCCCGTCAGTGAATAAAATAAGAGTATCTAAATATTTACTCTACTGCAAACCATTTAACTGTGTGTAAACAAATAAGGCCTGACTCGTTTAAAAATTGTTACTTACAAACGGTTCGTTTACAAATCATATATTTAATATATATGTATAAATAGGATTTGGCATTAGATAACCTAGAAGGTTAGTATTTCATAAAGCACAACCAACCAATTAAAATGTATTCACTACATTCGCTGCTTGGTCTCGGTAAAAATTCGGAAATTGTCGATGGGTGCAGTTTTTTCCTTGCGTGTGGGACTTCAATGATGCAACGCTCTTTTGAGGTCAGACTTCAATTTATCAAAATGCCATTCAGGTGTTATCTGAAAGAAGACAAAAATATTGTTGTTGGTTGAATTATATCATAGAACTAAATTAATTCGATTAAGAACAGTTACTTGAAGCTATAATTGTTTGATAAGGATTATTATCATTTACTTCAAATCATAAGCGTGCAAACAAATTCTTCTTCTCCCTGTTGTTGTTGTTGTTATTATTATAACAACAACAACAACAAACAACAACACGGAAATAATAACCTGAATCAATTATTTGTATGAGATAGGAATACTTGATATCACAAGACTGTGCAGAAAACCCTTAAGAAAAAAATGACTCAAAAATGAGAATGTAAGCATACAATGGACACGATTAATAAACCACTCGGCATTGAATAACTCAAGACGGTTTGACCAGTCGCTAGAATGAATAAATCTGAGTCGGTTTTAATCTTCTTGTTCGTTGTCCCATGGACAATTCAGTGGTCATTTTTTTAAGAACCGTAAACCTATTGTCATCTTGCTTGCCTCTTCAACCAGAACATGTAAAGACGAAATTACTAAGAAGCTGAATTAAGTGATATCAGATATCCCAGTTATGAACTGCAGGATGAGAACAATCTGCCCAAGGAAGTTGAATAATGAGTTCGTTTCAGAATTTCTAGATAGTTAACGACTACAACAAAAACATCTGATGATGGCCAAAAAGTACAGCCACCAAAACATGGTGAATGTAATATTCAAGGTGAGTACAAGAGTCCAAAATGCGTAAAAAGTCAGTGATGGAATTAACAATAAACTTTAGCTTCGGGTAACACTCTCTTATGGCCTCATTTTTTACACATATTTTTAATGATTAATTTTTATTATTAATCATTAATATTTATTTATCAATAATTAATAAATAATAATCATGTAATATTACGTGGTGCATTCGATAAGTTTCCAGACTTTCTTTGTCGTAGACTCTTGAAAATTTAGTATATTATTACTATACATCTTATGAGATGACTGACCAACTTTTATGATTTCAGGTCCAAATGAACAGCTACAGCAGCAATTGGAATACACCCTACTAAAGCCTGATTGTCATAGCTGGTGAATTTAAAAAATGCAATCTGGACGTAAGGACACTTTAGAAGAATGATATGCAATAAAATTATGTTTTAAACTTGGAAAAAATGCCACAGAAATGTATGGAATGCTTCACACTGCTTTTAGACCATTTTGCATGAATCAAGCATGAGTTTTTGAGTGGCATAAGAG
This sequence comes from Sepioteuthis lessoniana, assembly GCA_963585895.1. Lineage (NCBI taxonomy): Eukaryota > Metazoa > Mollusca > Cephalopoda > Myopsida > Loliginidae > Sepioteuthis > Sepioteuthis lessoniana. The sequence goes on from OY757910.1 coordinate 83,251,072, forward strand.
ATTCAAGGAAGGCAGGGAGTCTGTGAGGGACGACGAGAGGTGTGGGGGGAGGAGTAAGGAAGTCAGAACACCGGAGTTGATTGGCCAAAGGGTTATGGTTACTATGTTGATGTTTTAAGGGTGTTCAGGAAGAGATTCCGTCGGAAGAGGCCAGCACTCTTCAAATCGGGTCAGTGGCATTTCCACCAGGATTATGCACCAGTCCACAACTCCATCCTTGTCACAGACTATTTGACCAAGATGTGCATCAAGACAGTTCGTCACCCTCCCTATTGTCCAGACCTTGCTCCCTGTGACTTTTGGTTATTCCCTAAGCTCTGAGGCTGTCGTTATGAGACATTGAGGAGGTGAAAGAGGCTGTGACGAAAGTCATTGACACGCTCACACAAGGGGACTTCCATGAGGCCTTCCAGAAGTTGTTGGAACGGTACAACAAGTGCATTACCACCGGAGGAGATTACTTCAAAGGGTACTAGAGTTTCATATGTATACTATCAATAAAGGTGCCCATGTGAAAAAAAAGTCTGGAAACTTATTTCATGATCCTCGTATTTAATTTTTTCAACACGAATTCTTTTAAAGAAGGACTTTGAATTGCGTATAGTTTAATGCCTGAGCAGCTGAACGTTCGGCCCGAAATATAATAAATATTACTTTTATTTATTCATTTTAGATGTAGCTGTGTGTGTTCCACGTGTTGGTAAAATGAAAACAATTCACGAAATAAAGAAACTAACTCACCATTTTCTTTTTCTGTTTTTTTATTCATATAACGGTTTTCATTCTATATTCCAAGGAAGATTGGTTGAGTTTGGTTTTATGGTATATCAACCATTGTAGGTTATTTAATACCAGATCCATTTTTATACATATAGAAAGTTCTATTTCAAACAATTCAGTTTAGAATAAGTACATTTCTTTTGTTTACACACAGTTAAATGTAAAAACAGTTTTATTTTAAACAAGTCAGTTTAGCCTAAGTACACAGTTTAGTTCTATTTGACCCATCGATAGGACACTCTCAGGTGCTACCACTCAAGGACAGAGAGGACTTGGAAATGATGGCAATAAAAGGGTACTCCGCTTGTTCCGTTTGTGGGAAGGATTAGGGTAACTTAGGCACAAGTGCTTGGCAAAGTCATTGTATTATAGAGTGGGAGGCTTGAGGGCCACTTTGATATATCTTTGTGTTTTAGGAGCCTCTGAGAAAAGTGCTCTTCCTCGAGCGAGGTTGGCGGTAAAAAGAAAAAGCAAAATAAATAAATAAATAAACAAAAGAGGAGGTGCGCATGGACTTGGACCAAAAATTAGGAACCCAACAGGTCAATTGAGTAAAATCCCTTACGTAATTGGGACAATGTAAATTTATGTTTGTCTTCATTTTATCATTAACCTTACTTTTTTATTTTTTTTCTATATCACCACAAACATTGTCAATCATTATTAATTTCAACTATTATTTTCTTCTAATCCTTAATTGATTAATTCTAACAACATGTCAACCCATCAAGGGTAACTTTATGCCAAAAGGTTAGGGAATCACTTTCGTTGTACCTTTCTATTTACATATTTTTGTGTACTTTCTTAATAGATCTTTTTTACACACATTTCTCCCGAATACGAATAATTTTTAAACATATCTACTTGATCAAATAAATGGGATCCTATCAGATATTACCATTACGGATCAGAGTGGATCTGGCATTAATTGAACCCCACACTCCCTAAATCAACAAAACTGGAGCCTCACCATCATATAGTTTAGTATTTTATTAAAGACAACTCTTAGGAAGTTCCCCACCCTTCTGCATGGGCTACAGTCAACATATCTTAAGGGAAATTTACTAAGCTTTTTGCTTAGATGTGGCACAAGGCTATATGAAAGGGGCACCCAATGAGACTCGAACTCACTCGTGCAGGTTTGCTAGTCGAGCTTGCTAACCATTACACCACCAGAGGCGCCTCTCTTAAGTCCCGCCAACAGAATCATCTTTCAATTGGAGTCATTTTCAAATAGCCCGTGACCTATAGTGTAAAGAGCTTTATTTGTTCAATTTTATTTTATTTTATTTTATTTATTTTGAAAATTTTTTTTTCGGTGAATCAATGTCATTCATTTATTTTAACAGGCATTTTCTTTCATTTAAGGTTATTTTCAAAACTTTCCTACTGATCATTTCTATGCAAATGTTAGTCAGTTATTGCAATTTACAACCACAGATTTTTAGAGTAAGAGTGGTGGAGCGTTTAGTTCCACCAGGGTAAGCATATCAAGGGTGGGTAGAGCGCTCGACATGTCTCTTATAGATCCACCCCGACTTTCCCTAAAACATAGGTGTATCTTCTAAACTGATTTAGGATTCGAGGCTGTTAGTTAAACAGTTAATCTTTCCATATATTATTTTCACTGGGGCAGTTCTCAGGGAGACAACGTGCCGCTAGGATAAAGAAATCAAAAGCACCGCCTTAGACAATTCATGTTAGTGACATAAAACACAAGACAAATGGGTATCATGAAGAGATGAAACGGCCGGGAGGAAATGTTCTGTAACAAACTATTGAAATCAGCCTCCACCCTCTTTAGAAAAAATCTTTTTTTTTCCTCCACAAGAATCGCGAAATAGAAACGAAGAAAAAAAACATTCATATGTTTGTCTGCTGCTTCGAAAGTTGTTTTTTTTTTTTTTGTAATTTAATCAAGCGGGGTTTTTTCCTTACACGTTTACAGGGTCTCCAAGAAGAAGAATTTTATTAGGTAATATAAAGCTGTTTCACCTCATATTTTAAAAAGAAATCCTTGTTTTCTTTTTCTTATATATATATATATATATATATATATATATATGATTTGCGTTTGAAGTTTATTTAGATATCATTTCATTTCTATTGTTTGATGTTTATTGAGATGTCCTTTCATTTTATATATATATATATATATATATATATATAATGAAAATATATCTAAACGTCTTTTCATTTTATATATATATATATATATATATATATATATATATATATATATATATATATATATATATATAAATCTAAGTAAACATCAAACATCTAGTTTGATGTATATTTAGATGTCATTATATATATATGTATATATTTACGGAAACTCAGCTTGCGTTGTGTTATGTTATGCCGAGATCAGTCTTTTACTTACATAGACTCGGGATGCTTACAGTACCAGATTTTTTTAATTGGTCACTCATTTTTTGTACTAAACAGGATCACTTCAACTTAACTTCGCTGATCTGATGGGAACCGGTGCTTTCAGCGCGATTTGAACCTGAGCGTTAGATCTCATACGGAAACTCTTTCACACTGTAGACGTGTCAGTACTGCTGTGTGGTTGCAACGCCTGACATTAGCGAAATGCTCGGAGAAAAAGCTAGTTGGGAATTACACAATGATGCTTCGTGCTGCTTTAAACAAATCCGGAAAGCAGCTCTCAACATCGAACTTAAGCAACATCGAATCTGGTACTTAAATTGATGACCGCTAATGACATCAAGATTCTGCTTGCAATATTTGAAAAAAAAACTTTTGGCCTTGTGTCAGACTAAGTATAGTAAATAAATAAGTACTGAATTTTGTTTGCACAAAAATATTACAAACCCTTTTTTTTCCAATGACCTTTTGATAAATAAAGCCAGGTATGACAAAAAAATATCAAGAGTGAATCCAGCCCAGTCCGCTGGGGCTGCAGAATACGCCGACTTTATTTCTGCAGAGGGGTAAAACCCCTGACCCCAACGAGTGTACTAGATAAGACACTAAACCATCTGATAGTGAGGCATTGGGAAACGTGGAATATCCCTTTTATTGCTACTCTGACCTGGACTAGTAGTATTAGGGCCCTAGTCATGGATCGAATAGAATTATTTAATCATTTACAATACTTGAAGCCATTTAACAGTATGCAAAAAATGAACTCTGGCTGGTTTTAAATGATGTTACATACACACTATTCGCTTACAAATGATATATATATATATATGTGTGTATAAAAAAGATTTGGTATTAAATAACCCATATGGGTGGATATGCTATAAAACACAACCAAACCAAGAGTTAGATTTTAAAACTTAAAATTTAAATGAAGACTGTGCAAAATTCTTACGAAAAACGGTTTTAGAAGAAAACAATCGACATCACAGATTCTAATAGTTCGCCAGATCATCGAGAGAGTTCATGCAAAAAATCTCGTGGCAACCCTATTGTTCGTAGATTTCTCCAAAGAATATGATTTCATACATAGAGGGAAGATGTAGCAAAAAACTTGTAGCATATAGTTTCCACAAAGAAAATGTTATAGCAACAATGATGATCTATATATAAAAAAAATCAGTGGTTTGCTCATTTGATAGCGACACCGAATTCTTCGGCATTGTCACTTGAGTTTTGCAAGGAGACACATATACATGTTTATAATTTGTCTCTACTATGTATTCGAACGTCTGTAGATCTAATAAAATAGAATAGTTTCACACTGAAAAAGGCAATATCCTGTAAAAGCTATAACAGATGCAGACTACGCAGATGAGCTTGTACTTTTTGCAAGTACACCTGCCCAATCCAAATCCCTACTGCATAATCTGGAACAAGCAGCTGGAGGCATTGGTTTCTACCATTTTTAGACACCCTCATAAAAAAACATAAATCGACGAATCATCACAGATATCTACCACAAACCCATAGACCTAACAATACTTCCACTTCAATAGCCACCACCCCGAACAGTGTATAAAATATATTCATTAGACTCTAGCACGTGGAATATACACAATAATCACGGATAAAAATCTCAGAAAAACTCGCCTTAAAAACAACACACAACCCAACACGAATGTGAGAACGAAATAAATCTTTAAAGATACAAATCTCTTCGAAGACCTATGCATTCTAAAATATTTCTTTCTCTCTTTGAACCTACAACGAAAAATGTTTTTACACACACACAAATATATATATATATATATATATATATATATATATATATATATATATTCGTGTATTTACTAAAACTAGGTGTATCTGTTACAGTACGAATAGAGTAAGGCATGCATGTGTTTGCTTTTTTTTCATAAAAGTAAACTCGACATTGTTCAAAATAGCGGTAAATTAAAAGGACTGCTCCAGGCTTGAAAAAAGGTCTGTCATCAAACTTTTGGTGGCTGAAGAGTGCAAACATGCGCAATCTCGGGAAGAACAAGTGATGTGTGATCCCAAAATGTTTACAAATTGGTTAAGCATGGGTTTGCCACAACGAGCCGGAGTCAAAAAGCCAGTGAAAACACACTGACTTACCGATAAAGAAAGTTCTGGGCGCAGCAGTCAGTAAACAAGGTCATGCTGATAGTCTTCTGGGACCTAAAAGAACCCATCACAATCAATTTCCTTGAAAAAAGAGAATTTATAAATAGTGCTACCTACTGTCCATTCCTTGAGCCAAATCTCCTTATTTAGTGAATGAACATAGTATATAATGTATGTAGGTAGTTGCGTATTTCGTAAAACAGGCTGCATCATATACAATATTAACACACACACACACACACACACACACACACACACACACACACACACACACACATATATATATATACAATTGCTAAAACTAGCTGTCTCTGATTCAATACTAACAGATTGGGACATTATATACTGTTTTACTACATAGAACTTTTAGTAAACGGCATTTAATTTCATTAGAGGAGTATTTTCACTTAACATTTTATGTTTTATACTTTCCATCTTTCAGTATCAAGAGCATCGTGTACTTTTGAGAAAATAATAGTTAGATTTATCTAACAGATTCTTTATATACATATATATATATATATATATATATATATATATATATATATATATATATATACTCTCAGACTCTTACATACTTTCTTTACGTCTTTCAAAAGTTTCAGTTACTTTATTTGAAAAGCCTCAAGTTACCATAAATTTTGCGATCTGAACTAATTAGCAGATTAATAATTCACACGTAGCCAATTAAATTATTTTAAAACTATTCATAGAAAATATCATTTCAGATTTTTTTTACAACTTGAGACTGAATCCGAAAAGTTCTCTTGCAATAACGAACGTGAATTTATTACTGAGAATATGAAACAATTTTAATTTACATTTATTGATTCTTTTTTGGCATATCAAATTCTCAGGACATGTGAAATACGCTCTTTGAATCAAACAGCCACGTGAAAAAGTCTTAAGTTTTCAAGCTTGAGGTGTTATGACTTAACATATCCTCAAATATCAGATTTTCTTTGCGATACAGAAAACTGATATGTATCATGTTAAAGATGGTGAAAATCTTATTCAAAATCGAATTATGAATGACTGACTTTTAGGCATGTCAAGCTGACTAGGGTTATTTCATGCCAAAACGTTAGTGTACATTGTACACTTATATTTATATTTTTTTTAGGTTGATTCTTCAGAGTTTTTGCTTTGTTTTTGTTTGTTTGTTTGCACAGATATTTAGGTACTCCAACTTAATATTAATAATTTGCAAAGATCTATTTGACTCAGAGATAGGGCTCTAACAGGGTCAATGAACCTGGGAAGGGTGCAATAAATGAGACCTCCAGAACTGGATCCTCACCACTAAATACCGTTTAGTATCCTGCGTAGGACACCTATTTAGTGCAGGGAGCTTACCTATCCACAGGGAGACAGTAAACGTGTTCTAAGCCTCTTAACCGGATGGAATTATGGATGAGACAAATCCAGAATAAAACTAACAAGAGCAACGAGCGAGAATTGAACTCTCTGTCAATAGATTTCCATTTAGTGAACTGAGCTTAGTTTATCACAAGACCAGAATTATAGTGCACCCTACGAAAATCTTATTTAAAATGGTTTGCAAACCCAATTTGTTAACCATAACAGCACTTTCTGTCAATAAGTTGTGATAACTGAACTTTTCGTCGAAAGTTATTTCGGGTTTTCAAAGGTAACCCAATTTGTTACGTGTTGTTCAATCTGTTAACGTCGTAAAAAATTACACACTATATTAGCAATGCACTCGTTTTTAAATCTATGTCTAACTACTTACATATTTTTCGTGCGTGTCACAATATTGCCACCAACAGAAAAGCCCAGTTGGCTCGGGCTGAAGAATACACGTCTGAATCTCTGCACCGGAGTTAGACACCCTCGCAACGAGCGTCTTGAATATGACATTAAACCATCTGATGACGAGGCTCCAGCCTTGGAGATTTGGGGAATGTGGAATACCCCTTCATTGCCATTGCAACGAGGATCACTCTGACCCAGAGTGGTTGCACCTGAAAATGCTCTATCAATGGTCCAAATAGAACTTTTTGACACTTAAGCTGTGTGTATACAAATGATTTATGTTAAACTGAATTGTTAGAAAAAGAACTCTTTGACCATTTATCTGTGTGTAAACAAATGACTATCTGAGTTGTTAGGGATACATAGCAATACTTGGAACTATTTAACTCTGTCCAAATGAATAATGTTGAATGGAATAATTAGTGTTAAACAGCAATACTTGTAACCACTTAACTGTTTGCAAACAAATGATTAATATTGAATTGAATTATAAGTGTTAGATAGCTATAAGTGGAACCATTTAACTGTGTAGAAACAATAGCAATACTAGTGTGCAACAAATTATTTCTAACCCATTTTAAAATGAAATTACCCATGAACTATTCACTTACAAAAATCCTATATGTATATCCATCTAAATGTGTAGAAATAAATGACAAATGTTAAATTGGTTACTATTACATAGCAATACTTGAAACCATTTAAGTCTGTACCAAAAAAGGAGCTCAGGCTAGTTTTAAAATGTTATCAACAAAATGTATTTATAAATCACATATTTACTATGTGAGTATAAAACGTATTTGACATTAAATAACCTATAAGATTTGATATGCCATAAAACATAACAAACCAATCAAATGTTATGCAAATTGACTTCAAATAATATTCAAGAAACCGAAGAGATAAAAAGAGAAGTAGATTTCATTAATTGAACTCATGCTATGATAGGTGATAAATTATTTTCTGTGATGCATGCTCCAAGGTGCCCTCAAAGTGAAATGTATATCTTTTAATAAGCCTTTCTCAACCTGTCATAAAGACGCCCACCCTTGGTGCATTGTGCTAAAAAAACAGCCATGAGCCATGACGTGTGCACAGACACAGTTATATACGATGTAAACTCTCAAGTCTAATACACACTCATAAACACACACACACACACACACACAAATATATATATATATATATAGTTTTATGAGACGGACTTTCACCTTTTGCATCTTTGCCCTAAATCTGTTATTCTATCACCAAGATATCAGTCTAGTATTAATTTAATGTGATCCATCACTACCCTCGTCGCCGACATCTATCAGTGACATCTTGATTCAACAGTTGAATCATTAAAAACTATCTCAAGTTTGCTTTGGTTTGGTTGTGTTTTATAGCATAACAACTCTCGTTATTGAATGCTAAATCATATTCGTACACACACACTGATTTATGATTTTTACGCGAAAGATTTTTAGGTAAATTTATTTTGAAACGAGTTAGAACATTTGTTTGCACACAGTTGAATAGAGTCATGCATTGCAATGTAATGCCAATAATTCTGTTAATTATTAATCGTTTTTTGTCAAATTGCACTGTTAAATGGTTTCAGTTATAAGTAAGTTGGCCGACCATAGTCAAGAGCAACTAGAACGCTACCTTTTCAATAGCTACAACACTAAGTGAGGGTGCAACTTCTTTTCCCTGGATACTCCACTTATCCTTGATACGTACCTTATAATGCTAAGCGAAGGCATCAAGTACCATTTTTTTTTTGAGTCTTTGGCATGACTAGACCTGGGATTGAACCCTACTTTCCCAGACCATTCGGAAACACTGGAACTCTGACTGGATCTAGCACCCCGCTTCAGAGTGGACTTGGAAGTAGTGCCAGTGAATAGGAACTCCACATTCCCAAAAAGCTCCAAGACATGAGCTTTACCATCAGCCGATTGGTTTACTCCATCTCAGTCCCAGTAAATCCAACGATCATAGCGACGAGGTTTTTTTTAAATAATTTATTTTTTCCAAAGATTAGAGCTGACTTTCAGTTTCTAGCCTTGATCCTTGATAATAATAATAATAATAATAATAATAAGGATATACTATTAAGATCAGTCAGAATACTTTAAAGAGTCCTGAGGAGACTTCCTGTCACTTCAGGTAAAAACCACCTGTAAAATCTCGCATAGATTGATTTGACCATTTGTTAAATGGCATATCAAAGTTCGCGGGTTATTTATTGTCAAAACTATCTTTATAGTAGTACTGCAGTGATACTCTTTAACTCATAGCTTAAGTGGAGTTAATACCTTTCCTGAGGGTATTAGTCCGAAAGTGGATGTAATATAGCAACTGGAGTTCGAACTCACTTACTTCGAGGCCGTAGTCTGGTAATTTAACCATTACGCCCTGGGGACTTACCCCAACTCATATAGAGAAAATAATAATAATCATCTCAAAATCTCGGATTTTTTGTGGGATTTTGAGTTACAAACGTATTCCTAAATCTTGGCCAAAAGAAAGAAAGTTGATCTGTTTGTATCTGGATCGCCTCCTTCTTCTGGTTTAGATTGGCGTTTTTGGTTTACATACCCAAAACTCAAAAACTTGATACAAAAACTAATCATCCAATCCCGACCTGAAGACCAGACCTCGTTGTTGACTTTGATGTTGCAGTAGATCACATAGTAAAAAATAAAGCGATAAATACTTGGGCCTTACCAGAGAACTGAAGAAGTCGTGGAAAATAAAAGTAACAGGGATGCCAATCAGTTGGTACCCTTGGAATAAGCCCGAAAACTGTGGAAAAGAGACTGGGCCAACTGGAGATCAGGGGAAGAACTGTCTGAAACGACAGCACTAAGATAAAGCAGATTACGTAGGTGAATCCTAAAGAGCTAAGGATACTTGCTGTCAATCAGACGTTAAAAAAGACCTTCAGCAGCTGCTGCTGCAGAAACTACTACTACTACAACTAATGCTAATAATACGACTATAAAGCACAATTATATCAAAGCGAAAATTTATTTTACAACAGAATAGCAATTGTACGTTATGTGGGGACAGATATGAAACAGTTAATCGCATAAGTAAATGAAGCAAACAGGTGCAAAAGGAATACAAGATTAGACATGACTGGATGAGAAAGATGATCCATTGGAAACTGCGCAAGAGGTTAAAACTTTACCATACTAACAAACGGTATATGTAAAAACCAGAACCCTGGAAAATTATTCCCATAAAATTCTCTGGGACTTTGAAATACAAACGAATCCCCCAAATCTTACACAAAGACCAAACCTTGTGTTAACAAGAGAACTTGTCTTTTGGGGGATTTTGTTTTTCCGTGAACCACAGAGAAAGTGAAAAGATAGACAAATTCTTGGATCTTACCAGAGAGTCGAAAAAGCTATGCCACATGATGGTGAAACTAATTGTAGTTGATGCCCCTGGAACAGTTCCTAAAGGCTTAGAAAAGAGACTGGATGAATTAGCGGAAAGATCGAAGCAAAACAAAAAATACTTTGATGCCCCTGGAACAGTTTCCAAGGGCTTAGAAAAGACACTGGAGGAATTAGAGGAAAGATCGACCCCCCCGCACCATCACCAAAAAAAAAAAGCACAATACTGTTAAGAATGTCTACAATACTCTTTGGAAACCTTAAGATACCTGTGAAAGACCACCAGTTAGCGGGAGTGGGAAAAAGACGTAAGGAGTGGGAATGAATGAATAAATAAATCTCGCTGACCGTGAAAGAGATTAAAACTTGACTATACTAAGAAACAGTATTTACATAAACCAGAATCTGTCCAAGAAAATGATTTCCATAAAGTTCTCTCGGACTTTGAGATACAAAAAGATCTGATGCCGGTAAGAAGATCAAACCTAGAGTTAATTAACAAAAAGAAAAGAACTTGTCTTTTGTGTGAAAAAGGCGTAAGGAGAAGAAATGATTGAATAAATAGATAAATCTCGCTGACTTACCTCTTTTACCACGCATTCAGGTCTCAAATTAGGAAAGCTTTAATTTTAAAAAAAAACGAAAGAGTTAGATATTTAAAGTTTTCATTTTAAAAAATTTTTGACGCCTTCTTATGTCAAAAACATCAAATCTACGTTACTCAGGTATATCAACTTGATTTTTTGTGATTTTTTTTTTAAAGATTTGTAAAATCTAAAATATTCTTATACCGACTATTTGATTTTAATGGCATGTCAACCCATCTAGCGTTATTGCATGGCTCGAAGATTGAAAATAGCGTTCACTGTACGTTCATATTTACATTTTTTGTGAAGTTTCTCCAGAGTTTTTTTTTTTTTTTTTTCGCATACACTCCAATCAAAAAGGAATGATTTTTTAAAAGATTTGTTTAACCCCTAAATGTGACTCTACTTATGAGTTCAAGTAACTAATAATAATCCTTAGGTTTCAAGTCTATCTAACATTAATTCTATTTAGTAATAATCATTTGTTTGCACACAGTGATATGGTGCCACGTATTCTTATCCAGGACTAATAATTTTCGAACAGAACAATTTGATCTCTAGATTGGACCTAAATAGGTAGTATCACTTCAAGTCCGAGTGGACCTAGGAGTAATGGCAATGAAAAAGAACTTCATACTGTATTTTTGTGACATACCCAAAACATACTGAATATTTTGGTAGTTGGTGGTCTTTAGCGGGGAATACAGTCAGAGTATTCTAAGCTGCATCAACTGGGTGATAAGATAACCATATTGTACAAAGTACCGAAATTTTTTTGGTTTTTTCCCATATCAATTTCTTCCCATATCAATTCATTTTTTTCGCTAAAATCTGATGTACACTTATGATAGCAATGCGAACATGATCTTTTAGTAGTTTTTCTCTTTATGAGAGAAAACAAAAGGAAAAAAAAAACGACTACGTTACTCCCACCAAATAAATACCAACTTCATCACGTACAAATATTTTTAGCAAGATGGTTTGGTTTGATTTAGTTTTATGGCATATCAACCATTGTAGGTTACATAAGGCCAAATCTATTTTTATACATATAAACAATTCTATTTAGCATGAGTACACTTTTTAGTTCTATTTGACCCATAGATAGGACCCTATCAGGTGCTACCACTCCAGGCTAGAGTGAACCTGGGAGCTATGGCAATGAAAGGGTACTCTGCATTCTCCAAAGCTCCAGCATTACTGGAGCTTCACCATCATTGTTTAGTGTCATATCAGGACACTCATTTGTCGGTATATGCTGCTTCTCCTGCCGACTGGGCCATTTTAACAAGATGGATAGAATTAATCAGTCTTCCATTTTTTTTCACCAGCTGATCGCATCATAACAGCACTTTCTACCCTGACAGAATTGAATTGTTATTGGCTGATATTCAAATCAATTAAACAAAGTGACTAGTAAGCCAGACGACGTCTGTCTTTACTTTCGACATCGATGTAGCCAAACACAATGGAAAGGTAACGATCATGAGAAATAATTTTGCATGGATGAATTGCGTGGGAAGAATTTGTCTACGCTGCAAAGAGTTCAAGAGGAGATGGGATTCGTCATTCAGATTATAGAGTGAAAAAAAATATTGTGAAGCTCGCAAAGAATTGTTGAACAATAACAAAGCTATGTGTGAACTGAAAAAAAAAATGGAAGAAAAGAACGAAAAAGAAATAAAATCGTAAGAGGTAGATTTAAATCTAGAAAAAAATTGATAAAATAAATAAAAATACGAGGTGCATAGAAAAAATACTTATCGAAACACAACAAATATTTATGAAGACACAAGAGAACAGTAAATGAAAGATTAATTTTCTCCAAAATATGAGTTGTGATCAAATTTATCGAGACTCAAATTGTATTTACTAAGATAGAAACTAGCAAGGAATTAAACTTTTTTTTTTTCAAAATAGTCCCCAAGTGATTCAGAACAGTTTTTCATAGATCAATGCACCTCTAAAATGATGTAAAGCTGTGCCCTCATATATATATATAATTTTAGGTTAAGGACCACGGATTGATTCCTTTTCAAAATCTTCAAGAGAAGACGTTCAAGTCTTCTTGTTATTTTTCTTATGCCTGGAGTAAGATGGTGAAGAAAATACCCCATACTAGCTCGAGTGCTTTTGATCATTTTGCAAGTCATCCTCCGGAGTTGTGTTAGGTTATCTGCAGTTGTGAGTTTTATCTATATTTATCTGGATTTTTAAAAAATTACAACTGCCTAAGTATACAATATATGTGTGTGTGTGTGGTGAGTGTGTGTCTGTGAGGATTTGCCAGTAAATAATCATAAAGGGTAGATATGCCATTAAACCACTAATCTAACCTATATATATATATATATATATATATATATATATATATATATATATATATATATATATATATATATATATATAGGTTAGGTTAGTGGTTTAATGGCATATCTACCCTTTATGATTATTTATATATATATATTTGAGCATAAGGTTTTCATCAATGCGTGTTTGGTTAAAAAGAACACACAACGAAGAATTTATGAATTCTGCCTAACGAACGCGGGAAGGTAAATCCGAAAAGAAGGAAGAAATCACCCCAAAATCCAGGCTTTAAGAAATGTTTATTTTCTTCAAAATCGAAGATGTGTTCTAAAAGTATCACTACTAAAGCTGTATTTAACAAGACAGAAATGAACAATAAACTGAGTAACAAATCCAATTTAATAATCTTAATCATTTGTTTGCTCACAGTAATCTCTGAAACTGTATAATTATGATTATTCAATATTAATAATTTCCACTAGTATTTAAAGCAATTACGACTCCTAGTAAAAATTGTGGAATTAGCACTCTTAGACGATGTTCACTTCGGGTTTATTTTTTATTTAGCGGTGAATAAACTGATATATAAAATATATCTTAATGTAAGGAACTAGTAACAGATAAAAGAAAACATTTTCATTCCTGGCTTCATAAAATATATCTTTATGTAATAAACTAAAAACAGAAAAAAACATTTTTGTTTCTGACTTCATAAAATATATCCAAATGTTATAAACTAATGGCAGAAAAAAACATTTTCATTTCTGGCTTCATAAAATACATCTTAATGTAATGAACTAAAAATAGAAAAAACATTTTTGATTTCTGGCTTCATAAAATATATCTTAATGTAATAAACTAACTACAGAAAAAGCATTTTCATTTCTGGCTTCATAAAATGTATCTTAATGTAATGAACTAAAAATAGAAAAAATATTTTTGATTTCTGGCTTCATAAAATATATCTTAATGTAATAACTAACAACAGAAAAAACATTTTTATTTCTGGCTTCATAAAATGTATCTTAAACAAACTAGTTTAAATCATATAAAGTAAAGTAAGTGTTGATGACCTTAGTCGAGGGAAACCCAAAGGCTCCCATTTCAATAGCTACTACACCGAAGTGTAGGGGAGGGTGCTATTCCTTCCTTGGATTGCTCCACTTTACTTTTGATCCGTACTTTATACAGCTGAGTGTTAAACAAGGAGGCATCAAGTACCATTTTTTCGAGTCTTTGGTATGACTCGACCTGGGTAAGGGGATAAATTTCCCAAGCCATGTAGAGAAGAATATGGAGTAACCGGATATTTAATAAAATTGTAAAATTCATTGACAAAAAAGAAAAAAATAAATAGAACTCATACTTAGTTGCTCTTTTTCTAGCTTTTATGACAGCCTTAATTCTTTCGGGCAATATTCTTTTTAAAAATTGTTCTAACTTGCTCGAATGGCAGTAAATAGATCTTTGGTTGATAGAGCTTTTTTATGAACTTTCCGTTATCTTCATCCCCACCGACAAGGCGAGATATTTATTAATAAGAGAACAGAATCATACTTATTTTTGGTAGGGACACCTTCACCATCGTCGACCAAGGTTGATTTCTACAAAGCTGTTTTCACACCTACGTATACAAAAACCATTCATTATGTACGTTAAAACATTAATAATATTCTGCAGAGATTTGTAAAATGAGTTAATGAAAAGTTATTCATTCAGTAAATGTTATCGGGTTTCACAAAAATGTTTTTAAAAGTGCTGGGGATTATTTTTCCAATTAAACCGGAAAGTTATCTTAATAAGTTAATAATAATCTTGATTTTTTTAAAACACAAACTTATTTCTGCTTTAATTTAGGTATAAATGATTATAGAAAGTATAATTATGAGGAGTTTATCTGTTCGCAAACTATATAGTGATTAACATATATATGTGTGTGTGTGTGTGTGTGTAATATATATATATTAATCACTATATTGTAAAATAAATTAATAACTATATATATATATATATATATATATATATATATAAATATAAATTATCTATTCGTTTATTTATCTATATATTCATATCTTTATATATAGTTATTAATTTATTTTGGGGGTTTATTTTTTATTTTTCTATCTTTATTTTTTATAAGCTAATTTTATTCTTCTTGGCGGTGTTTTAATCAATAAAATGTAGTTTGGTTCTATCCTCCTTTGGTTGGAATTGTCCTAATGATACGTTTCGGTGAAACCCAGGTAGATTTTTTCTGACTCGATAGGCATTCATTTATCTATCTATCTATCTATCTATCTATCTATCTATCATATATATATATATATATATATATATATATATATATATATATATATATATAATTTGTAAGAGAGTACTTTTTAGTGAACTGTTTTTAAACGAGTTAGAGCCCGTTTCTTAGCAATAATTGAAACAATTTAACTGTGCTATCGAACACTAATAATTTCATTTTTTCCCCAGTATTTCTATCTAATATAAACAGTTTGAACACAGCCCTATGGTTTCAAATAACCAATAATAATCCTTAAAGATTAAAAAGAGCTATTTGCACATAGATTTGACCCAAACAGTTACGATCACTCCAGGTTAGAATAGACTTAAGAGTAAGAGCAAAGAAGGGCTACACAACATTCCCCTAAACTCCCAAACTGATGCCGCTTCAGCAGAAGCAGTTTAAGGACACTCATAAATTTTTCAAAACTCGATTGACCCTCACTAACCCCTTCTTGCACCTTCAAAATGAAAACTTTGGGTTTGTTTACTACAAGAGCAATTTGAAAAATAGGGTCGGATGAAACATGTAGGTCCCAGGGCTTCACATTGACCAGCTGATTGATCAAATTATGACAGTCATCAAGTATGACAAGCCTCAGCCAAAAGATCGTCAGTTTCAAAAGAACCATAACCCTGTACAAGAAAACAAAGCAATATATATATATATATATATATATATATATATATATATATATATATATATATATATGCGTGTTTGTGTGAGTGTCTTTGTGTGTGTATATGTGTATTTACGCATGCTTCCTTGCTTAACACTCTGCGTTATAAGATATGGATCAATGGTAAAGTGGAGCAATCCAGAGAAAGTAGTAGCGCCCTTCCCAATACCTTGGTGTAGTAGCTATTGAAAATAGAGCATTCGGGTCGCCCTCGACTATGGTTACGAACTTAACTTTTTTTTACTTATATACGTATATGTACATATGAATATATATGTGTACATAGATATATTTATATATATATATATATATATGTGAGTGTGTATATATATATATATATATATATATTAAAATGTGTAGTTAGGCAGCAGTACTTCATTTAAACATGTTTGATTAAATAATGAATACACATTTGGTCAATATAATTGTTATGGTCCAAAAATAATGACACCAGAGGGGAATTGAGTTAAATAAATATATTAACAAAGAACAGTAGTACAAACATATACAAATGAGAGGGTTATTAGCGAGACTGTTTCGGTCCGACTGCCAGAGCTGTCTGCTGGAATATTGCCTTCCACCTAAGAAGAGTACCTGCTGCTATTTATAGCTGGAAGAGTTCATGCGTGCATGGATAAATTACCATAACGATAATTTTATTGGGATCCTTTCAAGCTTCCTGAAAAATTGTTTAAAAGTTGACTTGGAAGAGAATTTGTTTTGTTGGTACGCAAATTATATGCTTCAGTGTTTAGGTTGCTTATTAGAATATCGATCAATAAAATCAGAGAAAACGGCTTCGAGCTGACAGAGAAAAGAAGCCGAAGGTACCTCGCAAAAACAACTACTGACGCCGAATACGCTGAGGACATAGCGTTACTAGCAAATACACCCAACCAAGCCGAAACACTACTGCATAGTTTGGAACGAGCCACCGCTGGAAATGGCCTCCATGTCAATGCACACAAAACTGAATACATGTGCTTTAATCAAGCAGGCGACATTTCCACACTAGACGGAACCTCTCTGAAACTGGTAGACAAATTCACCTACCTAAGAAGCAGTGTCTCATCAACCGAAAGAGATATCGACACGCGGCTAACTAGGTTATTTAATGTCAAATCCTGTTATATATGATTTATATACAAATAATTTGGAGGTAAGATTATTTTTTAAACGAGCCAGAGCTCATTTATTTGCCCACGGTAATATGGTTTCAAGTATTGTTATCTAATACTATAGTTTTATTTGCACACAGTCAAACGTTTTCAAGTATTGCTATGTAATACTAATAATTCAATTTTACATTAGTCATTTGTCTGTTTACTGTCGAATAGTTTTAATTATTAGAAATGATTAAATATTTCTATTTGACCCACTGATTGGTTTACTATAACTCCGGGGCAGAGTGAACCAAGGGGTTATGGCAATGTAGGAGTGCTCTCCATTCCCAAAAGCTCCAGGACTGGAGCTGTATCATCAGATACAGTTTTGTTTCATATCTAGGACACTCTTTGGTGAGGGGTTCTTACTCCTCTGCAGAGATGAAGTCGGCGTATCCTACAGCCCTAGTCGACTAGGCTGCAATATGGCTTCAAGTATTCCTATCTCATACTAATAATGTTCCCAAAAAACATCTATTTAACTCATAGACGGAAACAGATGAGTTATGCTAAAGAGTTACCGAGTGAAATTGCCGTAATCTAAAAAATAAAGATGAAGATGCTGATAAAAAACCTAAGATTTTAATGTGGTGTAATCTCTCTCGTTCATGTTCTTGTTCTCAGACGGGACAACAAAGGAAAAAAAATAATCAAGGTAAACCTGATCTCCTGAATCTTAAATATGTAACAGCATTTCACCCAAAAGCCCTACTCCCAGACTCGCCACTGGTATATATATATATATATATTCAGAGATATCGGGCACCAAATAAGGATCGAATTCACTAACCCATTACTACACGCGAAGTGTCCTTTGACCGCTCTCTATTGAGGTACAGACGTTTTAATGAAGAGTTATCAAACTTAATTTGCACATTTATTGAACTTAATTTAAGCTTTTAACTCACAAAACTGTTCCTCATAGGAGAAAGATGAGCTCTCATTGAGAGGGATCTGTGGAATTGATAATCTATAAGAAGTTGTAGAGCTGCTAGTTGAAACTAATTGAAAA
Source organism: Sepioteuthis lessoniana (assembly GCA_963585895.1). Lineage (NCBI taxonomy): Eukaryota > Metazoa > Mollusca > Cephalopoda > Myopsida > Loliginidae > Sepioteuthis > Sepioteuthis lessoniana. The sequence continues at coordinate 83,269,606 of OY757910.1, forward strand.
GAATTTAACTTTTCAACCTTCAAAAGAAAAAAAATATTTGTTTTACTAAAATACTTATTAGTATCTAATTAAACATTTCTAATTTACTTTCTAAGTTGATCTACAAGCTGAAGATGTGAAATAATCACAAAACATTATTACTTCATTAGGACTCACTATCTGGACCAAAATCATCATCATCATGTCGCGCTGGTAACACGGATATCCCTGGCCCTCTCTCGCCACTCCTCCCTATCGTTCATCGCCTTAGGTAGGTCTTCAGGACAACATCCCGTATCCTCACATAGCTGCTGAATGTATGTTCGTGCTGGTCGTCCTGCTTTTGCACGGCCGACTAATATTTTTAAATCTCTTAAGTGTCTCTTACACTTAAATTTAAAAATATATTTCTATACAAAATCCTGTGATCAGTACTAATGAATTGTTTTTACTAGCGTAATGGTTACTGTCCCAGGAAGTAAACTTGATGATCCGAGTTGAAATACAGGATGAGGACATTTCACTACATCCTAATGCTATTGGGAATGAAAAGCTAATCTTCTTCAAAATACGAGAGTTACATATTGAAGTTTGTCAGGCCGGTTAGTTTGTGGTAAACAAAAGACAGCAAAAATGCCACGTGAATTGCGTAGGAAGAATTGTGTAGACGTCCAAAGAATATATAACGACAGAAATTTTCAATATCGAGGAAAGAGCAATCAGTCAGTTGTACGCAGTGACCAGTCACGGCGTTTTTGTACTAGCGCGGGGCTGGTGTCCCCGGATTGTTGCCGTCCCTATATCAGTCTCCCGTGAAAGAAGCATGAAGAAGCAAGGTTCTCTCTGATGATGTATCTCCACCAGGTGGAAACCTGAAGTTTTTGTATCATAGCGGTTCCCTGTCTATCCGACATTCTCTCTTACGCAACCATTTCGACCGTTCGTAAATAAAAAGATAGTTTATATTTTCATACTACAAGTGTTATTGTCACCCCTCATTCCGAGTATGTAACATGAGGTGCCGTTCAAAAACGATCACAACAGAAGCTGTGTTTACTTAGATAGAAATGAATTGTAAATGAAACGTTAACATTCTTTGAAATAATTCCCTTGGCATTCAACACACTTATTCCATCGAGGTTTTTAGAGGTCAATACACCTTAATCCCCCTCTTTTATGGTTTGAACCCTTGGCATTATATATGTGTGTGTGTGCGTGTGTGTGTGTGTGTGTGTAACATTTTATTAACAGTGTACAGTTAATCTCCTCCTCATGAACAATATTCTTCAAAGAACTTTCGAACATAAAGCATGCATTAAAAACAATGGCTTCCCTAATTTTGTTGTCGAGAATCAAATACACAAAGCTACGCGTATACACACACGCACACGCACACACACACACACATGCACACACACGTGTGATTGAAGCTGTATTTATTGAGACTGAAATGAGCAATGCATAAAACGTTAATTTTCTTCAAAATATTCCCCTTGAAATTTAATACACTCATTCATTCCAATGAGTTTTCCTTTGGTCGAAAAACGTTTGAAACATTTAACGACACATAGACAAATTCGAGATGTGTTAAAAAGTATCAATACCAAAAATGTATTCACAAAGACAGAATTGAACATTAAATGAAACGTTTTCTTCAAAATAATACCATTGGCATTCAACCAACTTTATCCTCTGAGTTTTCCATAATTCCAAGCAACTCTGAAATTTCTCTTTTAATAGATAGCCAAGTAGTGCCGTCGTAATAAAAAAAAAAGTTTTTTACTTTCCCAAATCTTGTCCTAAGGAAATTTTAATTCAGGTCTGGTGAATAAGAAGGTTGCTGCGCTTGCACAATCTTATGTTTCACCAAAAACTCTTCTTAAATATCGAGACTGCTGTAAAACAAATCGAGACTTGGCAGAGGCACTTTAGATGTCTAGAAATAATTTTAGTAATTTTTTAGTCATAATATTTAAAAATTTAAACATTAAGCCTGGATATTTTCTGGCCAAATATATATATATTTCATGAAGTAAATACAATTATTATAGAGTATAAGTAATATTCATTTTCCAGGAATAAAGATGAAAGGATAATGTGTATTTATAGATAATGATAATAATAATAATAATAATAATAATAATAATTATATATATATATATATATATATATTTATATATATAATTTAATTACAGTTTGTCTTTCTTCTATTAAAGATCAAACGGTTTGATGTAGTGCTACCAAAATGCATATTATTGGATCCAGTTGAAGGTTTTAACGCACAAAAATGTTTCTCTTAAGGAAATGGGTGTCTCATCAAGTGGAAGTTTGTAACCATAATCAGCGGGAAGCCATGTTACTGCAAGCCGTAAGTAATTGTACAGAATTGAAAATTAGAAACATCAAAAGAAAGGCAGTTAACAAATTATTTGTCTAACTAAAATAATGATTCACGTGTAATTAAGCATTGCTAATTAGTTTTATAAGTGGTATTTCAAACTGGAGATTCAAAATAATTACATAACATTATTTTTTAGGACTAAGAGGTGGATAATTTTATGAAAAATATTTAACTTAATAAATTCTTTCGTGTTTCACTGGTTTGAATTTTGAAATATTTTTCTAAAAAAAAATCTAAGATGGCCGGATACTAAATACAAATTTGCTTTTTCAAGGCGATCCAACGGTCATTCAAAGATTTTTTTTGTATACAAGGGTGTTAATCCTACACATTAATAGCAAGTTAATGAGTTCACAATTTCATTTTTTTTTTAGTTACTCTATGAAAAATGGTTTTGGTATGGTTGGTTCTAGGGAGGATATTTAATCAAGTCCCCACTCACGAAGGTCCAACATTAGTGTTAGTATAACTAATAATACACTAAAACTGAATAAACGGAAGGAAAGACAAGATAAGCTCATTTATACTGACAGGAATATTTAATACATACATTATATGCGTAGAAGTTTTGTAACGCTCACACGTGCATAAACAGAAGAAAAAATAATTGACTGACAACTTATCAAAAACATAAGTATTTCAATCAACCGAAATAACTCATTAACTGAAAATAAACAAAAAAGTCTTTCTCGCTGAAGTCCGTCGTACTTATTGTCATTCAGCTAATGTCCACCGACTAATTGTCCCGTACTAGCAGCACGGTACCTCTATTCATATTATATAGAGGCCCTCTGCTTCCGCTCACCGACGATCGGTGTCCAATCTCACTTTATTCTTATATGACAAGAAGTATTGACAAGAATACACAAACGTGTCGCAACAGATAAAATTTGAATATATTGTTCAATGAACAAGCAGTATATGAAAGGGTTTCAGAAACTGTTAACAGCCGCACTTGGGTTGTTCAATGGTCATAAGTATATAGACTTTACGTTTAAGTAACGAATCAAGAGATGAATTCCATTGCAGGTGGAGAAGCAGACAAAGTCTCTACTTTTCATTGAATAGAGTAAAAAAAAAGGCATATCTTAGCTGTTCAAAGAACTGAGATAAAAAGAGAACTACACCGCCACAAGAAGGATGTGACACAAGGCCAATTTTTGAGTGGAGAACAATTGATTTGAAATCAGGATTTTCCTTCTACAAGACCAATTTTCACATCAAAATTAAAAAGCCCAGTCTGCCCTCAGACCTATCGGCTGGAGTGGTAGAATACACCGAGTGCATCTCTACAGAGGGGTAAGACCCTGCCCAGCGAGAGACCCTTTCATTGCCATTGTTCCCCGGTCGACTTTACCTGGAGTGATAACACCTGATAAATTCCTATCTATAGGTCAAATAGAACTGTTTGACATTTAAACTACGCGCAGACTTATGGTAAATTGAATTGTTAAAAATAGAACTGTTTAATCATTTAACTGTGTGTAAACGAATGATTGTCTTACTGAATTGTTAGTATTCAATTGCAATACTTGAAACCATTTAACAGTGTGCAAAAATGAGCTCGGTTTCGTTTAAAAATGTTATCTACAAAAAGTGTTTACAAATCATATTTAATATATATATAAAGAAGATTTGGCACTAAATACCCAGTAAAAGTTAATATGCCATAAAAACCAACCATACCAAACCAGTTTGCCCCACTGTTTACTCGTAGCTGGAGGGAGGATAGTTAGATTCATGCCTTTTCCAGTGGTATTAGCTCTGTGTGAAATGCAAATAAACTCAAACAGGATTTGAACCCAAGTCGCCGAGTTCATTTCTTATGACGATAATCGTTACGCCACGAGCGCCCCCTGATAGGCTGACAAGTGTGTGATTTATATTTCTCAATTTATCGTTTCTTAAATCTACTTAAGACACCAATCAAATTATATGCACCCAAAAAACAAGGAATTCTCAACCCTTTGACTATTTGTTATCAACATGTCATCTACTGTTCGGTTAGCATTGTTAATTTAGTTGGTTGGTTTCGGGACTTGTCAAACGTTGTTAAGTTGTTTAATGCATAGATAGATAGATAGATAGATATGAGTCAATAGAGATAAATGGATACAAGCAGACGAGGACAGATAGAAACAGACTGAGACGGTCTTTTTTTTAATCAATTATATAGTTTCAAGTAATTAATAATCCTTCGTCAATAATTATAGTATCAAGTAACTATTCTCAATACAAATGATTTGCACACGGTTATATGGTTTCAAGTATTCCTATCAAGTACTGATATTTTTTTTTCAGTTTTATTTAACAAATAAATGGTAGCCTAACAGGTATTATCATTCAGGGTCCTTATGGAAATTGGAGAAATGGAAACGAAGAAGTACTCAAAACTGCTGAGCCTCACGCCCAGATGCAATTTAGTGTCATACTGTGAACACTTCTTTTTGGTGGGGAAAGGAAAGGTATTATCTCTCTGCAAAGGATGCTCTCAATCTATTCTAGGCTCCACCGACCAGTTAGTAGAACTGTTAAATCGGCGAATGTAATGTTAGGAGTTGTTGAAATTGTTAGCTTTATTTTTTCATTTTTTTTTCAAGGAGTGAAGTTATTCTAGCAAAGATAAAAGCAATATAAATGGTAAGATGTCAAGCACTTAAACGATAACAAATTTATTGCTGTATAAGCATGAACGAACATACGTTTGGTTTCTTTGTTTTATGGGATACCAAACTTTGAAGGTTATTTAATGCCAAAGCTATCCTTCAGGAAGAATAGTAGTGCTACTATTTAACCCAAAACTGGGTGGATAAGGCGAGGTTCATACCTTTCCCCAGGTTATTTGTCCGAAAATGAATGTAATAGCGCGACTTGAGTTTGAACCCGCGACTATGATTCCGCTGTCCATCGCTTTAATCCTTACACCATGTTGACACCCCCACGAACATATGTGTACAATTCAAGAAGGAAGATGCGTGTAAAATTATGTGTTGAAATGAAAATATTATATTCTACTTCATGGGAAAATGTACAACTCCGGATCTGAATGGATCCGAGAGTAATGGCAATGAAGGGGTAATCAATATTACACAGAGCCCAAGAGATGGAGCCTCACCACCAGGTGAAGTTTAGTGTCTTACTCAAGACACCCTCTTTTAAGAGATGGGTCTTATCTCTTTACATAGCACGAAGGCATATTCTAAGACTTGTCGACAGGGTGACTAATGTAGAAAAAGTGCACATGACTGACATTTGTGTTCGAATTAAGACACGACACCCTTTATTTTAAGGAAATGAGATAGCTTTAAAGTTATGTATACTATGAAGGGGAGTTTGAATGAGATTTGGGTTTCATTTTTTCATGGGAATTTTGTAATCTCAAAACCAGAGTATTTGAGAAATAAGAATCTAAGGGCCGATATTCATATTATGAAAATAAATATTCAAGAACACAAAATAAACTGTACGTATAGCGAAGGAAAAACATCAAAACATTTAATGCGCCGAGTTATAACCTTTTATTTACCTATTAAGGCATTGTAAGTAAAAATTCTGCACGTACATCCGTTCAAGTTCACTGAGGATTTTTTTTTTTTTTTGTGAATTGATCTAATTATATCCTCAAACTCACCGCAGTATTTTTATTTTTCGAATTTTTTTTAATAAGGGGGTTCATTTTCAGATTTTAATTCAATATAGTATGATCACCCATTTCCGGGAAAGTTCGCGTTAACAAAGACAAATAACCTGACGAGTCGGGGGTTGTCTTCGTGGTGTGATCGACAAAAGAATCGAGTTTGAAATCTAATTGCACTATTACGTTCACTTTCGGACAAATACCCTTGGGAAAGGTATGAACCCCCTTATCTTCCCAGCTATGGGTTAAATAGTACCACTACTGTCCTTCTAGAAGGATGAATTTAGCATTAAATAGCCAACAAAGGTTGATATGCCATTAAACAAAGAAACCAAACCAGACAGGTTGATTTATTTATTTTTTCTTTAGTGAAGGGGTCCTTTTTTTTTTTTTTTTTTAAATACTTGTTCTTGATATGGATAATCATCCTATATTGAATTAGAAGGTGAAAATCAACACCCTCTTTAAAATGTAAGATCACTTTTTTCTTTCGAAAAACAAAAAAAGCGGAGAGTTTTTAGGATCTAATTAATTCAATTCCCAATATATATATATATATATATATATATATATATATATAAGAAAATCTTTTTCTCCGGTGAATTTGAACAGGGGTACATGTAGAATATTTCAGCATTTTATTCATCAGATTTTGCATGACATGAAATTTCTATTTCTTCGTCATAATACATCCATCATAGTGCCGTTACAACGGGATTTTTCGTCACGCAGTAACGAGACTAATTGGCGTTATCTATGCATAAGACGTATGATTAAAAAAAAGCGAAAGTGAATCTTTAAATCTTCAAATTTTAAAAATAATTAAATATAAGACTTGCACAACTGAGCAAGTTATAAACTAATGATGAGTAGATGTCTAGATTCTGTCTTGAAGAATCAGAGCCAATTCTTAATACTTTTTGATTAGCAATCTCAGTACTTTCTGTTTCACATTTTTTTTTATGAAACACAAAATTGTGCAAGTGAAACACCCTTTATCCCTACCAACCCCAGCCTCGTAAGACCTTTTTCTTGTTTTCTCAACTGAAAGTCCATCTGAAACGTAAAATTTGAGAATATAGAGGACTTTATTTGTCTCTGCCTCCCACCAGACAGGGCTTGACCCAAGGTCAATAAGAATATAGAGGACATTGTAAAGAAATATTTTAGGAGCTCTACCAACTCCAGAGTTAATTTTAAAGCAAACATTATCCTGGTCAGATATTATCAATACGAAACTATTTGACAAGCAACTTTTATCTTTTCTAGTAGGCAAGACCAACGAAAATTTGAAACCGATATTCAGGTATTGCAACTGTGGCTGTGTTTTTATATAAAGAACTGGATTTTTTTAAAGAAAATTTTTCCTCATTAAGATAAAAATAACAGTGATGATAGGTTTGTGTATCTTTAGTTGCGTATTTAAGATATCATAGGTATGCACTACGAACGTTCCCGCTTTAGTTGCGTTTCTAATAAAATAAGGTAAAAGTTTATATTATGTCCTTTCCTTTCCGTTCTCTCTCTCCTATGGCTCGCTTTCTTTGGCTGGCTGGCTGGCTGGCTCTCTCTCTCTCCCTCTCTCTCTCGCTCTCTCTCTCTCCCTCTCTCTCTCGCTCTCTCTCTCTCTCTCTCTCTCTCTCTCTCATTCTCATTTTGTTTGCGTGCGCACTGTTTGGATTTCACAGAGCGCTAATACCCTTACGAAAGGTATGAATCCAACTATTCTACTTCCAGCTTCGGATAAATAGTAGGGCAGACTGAGCTCTTTAACTTTGGTATGGCAACCAGTCTAGGAGAAGGAAAACTATGAATTCAAACCTCTTAATTTCCGCTTATAATACTGAATTTGTTTCATATCCTGCTTTTGGCAGAGTAATTCGTAAATACATATATCATTATGGATTGTTGTTAGAAAAGGAACCCGATGGATTCACCGCTTGTCTAGTATTTATAGGTTCAAACTCTTAAATCAATATCCAAAGCAAAATTATTACTTCTGTATAATCGATCCTGTGGCAAAGTTCACTTTTGATTTATGATCACGAAATCAATAATTCATGCAATTGGTTTTTTAAACCAAGGGTTCTTTTTAAATTCTTCCCATTATATTTGAATTTCAACCCTACAAAATTATTACTCGTGTATAAGTCGATAGCAATTTTCTGTACTAAAAGAAGGTGTTAAAGACTGAACATATAGGCAAGTATAAAATAAAATGAGTGACAGCTTTTCAGAGTGTAAGGGTAAGTAAAGTTGGCGAACGTAGTCGAGGGTGACCAGAAGGCTCCCTTTTCAATAGCTACTAAACCGAGGTGTAGGGAAGGGCGCTACTCCTTTCCCTGGATTGCTCCACTTTACCCTTGATGCATACCTTATAATGCTGAGTGTTAAGCAAGGAGGTATCAAGTACCATTTTTTAAGTCTTCAGTAAGACGCGACCTGGGATTAAACCCCGGTCTCCCGGACCATTGGCGAACACTCTACCCACTAGCACCAATGTGCACAAGTTTCATGAAACATTTTATATATTCGTTCTTGAGTATAAGTCGACTCTTAATTTTATGGTTACGAAATCATTAATTTATGGAATCAGTTTTTGATGCCAGGTGTTATTTCTAAGTTCTTCTTGAGTTCTATTTTCATTCTCACAAAATTATTACTCATGAGTCGGTCGACGCTCATTTTTTACCAGATCTTCAGAATCCAACCAGGATACGAGTATATACGATGAATAGGAACATCGCTAAGTAAATCTTCAGTTGTCAAGCTCAAAATTTAAAAAAATTAAACATGGAAAGATGGTTTGGTAAGATAATTCTTTATGGAACTTATATGATCTTATCTTTCTATGATGAGTGAGACCGGTTCCTTAGATAAAATTGACTTGATATAAATAATGATTTGACATGTCATTAATATGTTTGTAATCTATGTATATCTTTTATTTACACACGTTTTAAATACGGAAGTAAATATCGGAAAGAACTCTGTTCAATTTTATTCCTTACACTGGGGGAGGATTAAAGAATAAAACCTCAATACCAGTTCACGAATATCTATCTATCGGGTATCATCCACCTTTTTCCACACAATGAACTAGTCCATCTGCCATATAGCAGTAGCTACTAATACCAGGGCAGACTAGAAGGTGAAGAGCAGCTTCTTATAGTATTAGAGAAGGTGAAGAGCAGCTTCTTATAGTATTAGAGCGTTGGAGACTGGAGATCGCACTAGATCACCTTACTTGCTACCGTAATAACGGAAGCCAATACTATTGTTGGACTATATCTTTATTCTGTATTCACTAATCCTATGTTCTTGTATACTAATAGTCTCTCTATTGTATATACCTTTTCCTGAGAATATATCTCTATTTCCTCTCATATCGTGGTTTGTCCTTTATTTAATATTATATGTGTTCTCTAACCAGAACGCAACACTATCTCAGTCTCTTCCTTTTCGATCTATCTATCTATCTATCTATCCCCAGGGCGTAAAGGTTAAAACTCTGGACAGCGGCCTCGAAATAAGCGAGTTCGAACTCCAGTTACTACGCTCACTTTCAGACGACTATCCATGGGAAAGAATGGGTTAAATAGTAACACTACTGTTCTACAAGAATGGTTTTGGCATTAGATAACCCATGAAGTTTGATATACCATTAAAGAAAGAAATTAAAACCAATCTATCTAGTTCTGCTTCCATCTTACTATTTCTGATCTACCTGTGTGTGTGTGTGTGGATATATATTCACTCTCTTCAGTAAAAGCTCTGAACACGTTTCACTTGATTGATCTACATCGCCTTTAATAGATTTAAGCTAAACTTATTCTATGAGAAAAGTTCTAAATATGTATGGCACCCGATGAGGATTTTACCTTGTCGGCAACTTGCTGAGGAGTAAGAGAACCCCCTTAAAAAAGGTATCCTAGATATGATATTAAACTACATCTGTTTTCTGGAGATATAGGGTGCGTAGAATACTCTTCATTGATATTACTCCAAGGTCCATTTTGACCCAGGGTGATAGTACCTGTTAGGGTCCCATCCATGGCTCAAATAGATATGTTTTGAAATCATACTTTTTCGATAGAACCGTGTAAAAATACCTTTTATGAAACTAAATAAAAATGTAGATATGAACGTACAATGAACGTGATTCCCTAACCTATTGGCATAGAATAATCCTAGACGAGTTGATATGACCTTAAAATCAATCAATCTGATTCTATCTCGTGAGGTACAATGGGGAGTTGTAACTTGACAGGCCATCCCTCTAGAATAAAAAAAAGAACATAGTTGAAATGTGATTAGTGTTAAAGCTTTGAGAGTAAATGTTGCATCACTATTGGGATTAACCAATTGGGATTCCATGAATTGACTTCGCGGGAAAATTTCATTTTACACGAGAGAATTTTTTGAGTTTTTGAATTAACGTGTGGTTCGTAGTAGTCACAGTAACAAGAATAAAAAGCTCTATCGCTAAATTAGTAATCTAGAAAGCGGAAAATATGAACCTAGCTGGGATTTAATTAGCTTGAACGTGTTTTGCAGCTGACAGAAATAAGTGAATTGTAGCCGCTAAGTAAGTGAACATTTTATAGAGACGGTAATAATGAAAGATTGCGCCCCCTATTAGAAGAACACAAGAGTGTCCTGAGTGGGCGAAGAAAATCTGCTGCTAAAGGCAATCAAAAGGTGTCATTTTAGTGAAAGAAACATTTGTGATATTTTTTAATGTAACCAGCCGGTAAACGGAAAGGTTAATTCCAACTTGAGGGCAAGTCACGCTGTGAAGGCAAGTTCTTGCAAAATCATCGAAGTTTTGCCCAGTCGGCCGGGGTTGTAGAATATACCGACTGCATCTCTAAAGAGGGGTAAGACTCACCCACCAACGAGCGTTCTGGATATGACACTAAACAATCTAGTGGTAAAGTTTCAGCAATGCTGGAGCTTTGGGGAATGCAGAGTACTCCTTCATTGCCATTGCTCTCAGGTCAATTCTGGCCTGGACTGGAAGCACCTGAAAGTCCTATTTATGGGTCAACTAGAACTAAACTGTGTATTGATGCTAAACTGAATTGCTTGAAATTGGACTGTTTTGTTATTTGACTGTGTAAACAAAAACTATTCTTATACAAAACTGAATTGTTTATATGTATAAAGATGGATTTGGCATTGAATAACTTACAATGGTTATCGGCCATAAAACCAAAACAAACCAAACAAATCACCGTAGTTAAGCAACAATGAGCTTGTTCACTGCGTTCATTGGTGACCAGTTTGTAATAACAGGAGTTCTGAATGCCAGACTAAGAAAAGTTTAATAAATTCTAAGTCACACTGAAAGTATCAGTTTCTGTCAGATTATCAAAGTTGAGCAGCGATGAACTTTTAGTTGTGTGGACACGTAAGAATAACAGGTATTATAAACCTATGTGGACGCAACCTACATGTCACACTAAGAAAAAGCTAAGTAAAATTGGACTGTAAGTCAAATCAGGGGGAGTGTCAGTGGCGTAATGACTCACGTTCTCGACTTCGAACTCCATTTGCGCTATTACGTTTCCTTTGCTCATTCGGCTGGGGCTGTAGAATACGCCAACTGTAAGACCCCCACCCCACCCAACGAGTGTCCTGGATATGACCCTAAACAATCTGATGGTGAGATTCCAGTGATGCTGGGGCTTGGGTGAATGTGGAGTACTCCTTCATTGCCATTCATCCCAGGTCCACTCTGCCCCGGCGTGGTAGCACCTGATAGGGCCCTATCTATGGGTTAATTTGAACTAACGACACACTTATGCTAAACTGAATTGTTTGACTAAACTGAATAGTTTGAAATAGAAATGCTTTTGACAATTAAACCGTACTTACATTTAAACTGTGTGCTCATGCTAAACTGAGTTATTTGAAATGGAACTGTTTTTGACATTGAAACTCTACTTACAATAAACTGATTTGTTTAATATAGAACTGTTTTGACATTTAACGGCGTGTAAACAAAATCTGTACTTATACTAAACTTAACTAGCTGAATTAGAACTGTTTGAAGAAGCTGAATAGATTGAGATAGAAATGTTTTTGACAAACTGTGTACTAATTCTAAACTGAATTGTTTGAAATAGAACTGACTATTTGCGTAAAAATGGATTTGATATTAAATAACCTACAAAGGTTTATATGCCATAAAAACCAAACAACTAATCAACCATTACGTTCCCTTTTGAACGAATACGCCGGCGAAATGTATGAACCTCCTTAGTCCGCCCCCTTCCCCGGTTATGAGTTAGATATTATCACAACTGTCTTTCTACAGGAATGGCTTTGTCATTAAGTAACCCACGAAGATGGATATGCTATTAAACAAAGAAACCAAGCCAAAACTTATACTTTAACTATGGGTTCAATACTACCACTACTGTCCTTATACAAGGATGGCTTTGGCATTAAATAACCCACGGAAGTTTATACGCCATTAAACAAAAAACATTCATGCTTAAAGCATTGGTTCCATCCAGATCACTGAAGTTAAGCTATGATAAGCTTATTTAGTACATAGTTGGGTGACCCCCGAGGATTTAATTGTATTATGTTATTTAAAAGAAAGTAGTTTTTTTTTAATTGTTTGGGCAGTACATATTTATGGCCAATATTGTAATTAGTTCAAACCGAAGACGTAACTCGTGAACGGCGGTAGTCGAGCGCAAAGCAAATCAAAGGATCAATTGTATATTACTCTGAATGCTGTGTAAAATAAGAGAAGATATAGCTAAATTTAAGGAAAAGTAGTTTAAGCTAAGTTTTAAGACCAAACCGTAAGACTAAAAAGTCTAAGATGAAATTTCACTGTGCACTAATGAATAGGAAATCTCTTATGTAAACTCTTATAGTAAAAATTCTCTTCTTGGCGGTCAGCCTTAATATAAAAATAACCATTTGATCTTATTATAAATAAACATAATGTCGACATATAACAAGTTTATTATCTACGAAGTAGGTAGTTAATCTCGTTCCCATCTCAGATAAACTGTTGGGCTTATAGGCTGAACAGACACAAAGAACTGAAAACAACATGTCTTCAGTATTCTCAGGATCGAGACATATTTAAAGTGTAGGGATAATTTGCGTTATTATATTATAGCAGTATTTTCTTACCAATTTTTGTATATTTTTGTATCTATTTTTATTCATTTATTTATCTTTTTTGTACTGCCGTCTCGTCTTTGTCAAGTTATCAAGTCTTCTTGCAAGATTTTCACACCAGTAGTAACTAGCAGTTTTCTCTGAAGTCTTAAGTGACACCAACTTTCCAGATTTCTTCTAGATTCTTCTATCGTACCTATTCTCAATAGTGCTGTGGTCTAGACAGTATCAATATTTCCTAGAATTTACAGTTTCCTCAGCCTTTTTCCGGTTTCTTAGGACAGTTCTAAGCGCTCCGACAATAACTGGTATTACTATCACCTTCATGTTTCATAATGTTTGTCATCTCCCTGGCAAGGACCATTTATTTATATAATTTTTCACTTTTCTTTATTTTAACTCTGTGAACTGCTAGAACAGTAAAATCCACCAGTTGACACATTCATTTTTTCTCGTTAATGACGTGGTCTGATCGTCTGACTCCGACTCCCAGTTGTACCTGCTCTTGTACTCCTTGGCTAACTTTTTATTCGCTCATTAAATGGTTTACAATTTCGCGTCTGTCCGTATGTCCTCTCTCTTTCTTTCTCTCTCTCTCTCTCTCTCTCTCTCTCTCTCTCTCTCTCCACATAACCTTATTATTAACATTATTATAATTTATACTTTTATCATTGACTCCTTTCGAGTTTTTTTTGTGTCACCTCTAACTGGTGGTTTTTCATTCAAGTCTAAGTGATAGCAAAACTCTTCTATTCTCCAAGACTCTGCTAATTATTCAAAGTGGTGTTAACACTGCTGTGGTCGGGATGGTCTTGGTTCTTCTTCTGATACTCAATTCCTCACATCTCTTTTGCAGACCTTTGGGCAGCGTTCAAAGAGTTCCAACTACAATTGGTATCATTGTCACCTTCATGTTCCACATCGTTTAAAGCTCTCTGGCAAAACCCGAATATTTACTAATCTTTTATAGTCCGGTTGAACGGCAAAATTCATTTGTTGACAAGTTCTTTTCTTCTTGTTAATTAACACTTACGTCTGGTCTTCTGGTCGAGATTGGCTCAACTAGTCTCCTCAACTTTCCGAAAAAGTCTCAATTCGTCCTAAGATCTCGTAAGCGTTCAATTTCTTTTAGAATTATTCCAAGGGCTCCGACTTTGAATTATCCTATTGTTACCTTTTTTGTTTCATAAGTTGTGTTTTTTTTTTCTGTTCTCTGGCTACTTCCGAATAAAAAAAATAAAAAAGAGATAATTTGTTGAATGAAAAACGTACTAGAATAAGTGTGTTGAATGCCAAGAGTATTATTTTGAAAAAAAATTAACGTTTCATTTATTGTTTATCCATGTAAATACAGTATAATTATCGATTGATTTTGAACACACCCACAAGACAGAGTGGGCTAAATTAGCTGTTTTAAAAACATTTCGATTGAACATTATAAATCTGTCAAAAATATGGTAAATCATACAATGGCACCTATTTATGGGCCAGAATTTCACTTGGGATCTATTTATGACTTCTAAATAGTTTGTTGGAAAAGATTAAATATCTATTCATATTTACCAACCCCTCCGCTCGGACAGGATATGACATAAGGTCAATTTTTAAGCGGAGTTTAACAGGTTTCAATTCAGAGTTTTCCTTCTCCTAGACTAGTTGCCTTACCAAGGCTGAAGAACCCAGTCTGCCCTGCTATTTACCAATAGCTGAAGGGAGAATAATTGGATTCATACCTTTCCCAAGGGTATTAGTGCTATGTGAAATGCAATCGGTCTTGTCCAGGATTTGAACTCATGTCGTCGTGTCCATTTGAATATCTATTTGATTTATGACTTGCGTAAAAGGGCAAACGAATACCAAAAATATACAACAGAGGGTTAATTAGCAATATATACAACACATCACCCACTTTCAACATTCAACATGAAATATACACCAACGCTCAGAGCATAGAAGCCTCTTTTATCCTAGTTAATGATTACTTTTAATTATTCATAATCATGTTTTTATAAATGATTCGAAATATCATATTTTCAGAAGAAAATGCTATCAAAGTCTTCGATTCTTCAAATTAGTCAATTCCCTTCTTAGAGTTTTGACTACGGAGCTGGCATAAATACAGGGATGTAATTGTTGGTTGTATAGAGTCAAAAGCAAACATACAAAGAAACTCAAGATTGACATTCTATAGCTCTCAGCTAATTTTATTATCAAACAAACGTAATTATAGATTTTCTTAATGGATTTTGCCGAGACAGAATTAAATAAAATTAGTTAATAGAGATAGCATGTAGATTTTTCTTTTAGAATGCATATAGGAATAGTATATTTTATCTCGGTGTTTTTATATTTTCTGATATGCAGAAAATATTTCAGTATTTTTTAAATCCCAAAACAGGCATTTTTTCGGCGTGCTACCTTAAAATTTGCTTATAAAAGTAAAATTTGCTTATAAAAAGTAAAATTTTACTGAAATTATCAAAAAAAACCTTTCTGTCCAAAAAATCAGCACTTTTCGGAAAACCATGGGGAAATTTTTTGTAGCATATATCTGAGCTAGAACGTTATCTTAAATACTGCACTACAATTTCAATGAGAATTTTCCGTGCACAAATTTTACTGTTAACTTTTCTATTAAGCTGTCAACTTCAAAACACTATAAACTTTCAACAAAAACTCATAGAAAAAATATTTTTAAAAAATGTTAGCCCAAAAATTTACGATTAAGGATATGCACTCGCTAAAGGCTCGGGAGACCGGTGTTCAATCCCAGGTCGAGTTATACCAAAGACTCAAAAAATGGTACCTCCTTGCTTAACACTCAGCATTATAAGATATGAATCAAGGGTAAAGTGGAGCAATCCAGGGAAAGGAGAAGCGCCCTTCCTTACACCTCGGTGTAGTAGCTATTGAAAAGGGAGATTTGGGGTCCCCATCGACTACGGACGCCAACTTTACTTACGACTCCAGAACACCTTAAAATTCATGTCTCCTAGCCGCGGTTATTCAGGGGAAGGGAGGAAATATACGTCATTAAGTCGCTGTTTCTAATGTTTGGGGCTCTGTAGTTGGAGAAAAATCTTCATTTTCATTTAAAATTTTAACTGATGAAAGCGGAAAAATATGTCCTACTAGTGCAAAAGCAATACGCATAAAAGCTATTTTGGCGTTAATAATTGAATATTTCTTGACAAGTGTTGAGATCATAATAAACAATCATATTGTGACTGATCCCTTGAAAGCAGTCTGTCTTGTAATAATACAAAGCGAGTGAGTGATACGGGTCAGTGGAAAGAAATTCTAAGTTAAACACTAACATGATTGAATGACTTAAGACCTTGACAACAGTTTCAATTGAGTTGTAGGCCAGACACATATTTACTGACACCTGAGCTGGTAAAATGTCTTTGGTTTAATAATCAAAGTCACCCTAAGAAAAGCCAGTTGGCTACAACAGGCAAAGGGTTACAAAATGACAAATAAAGGGTAGGAATATCACAAAGGTGTATTACAAAGTGACAACAAAGCAGAAATCTAAACGAAGACACAGCCCAGTTGGCTGGGGCTGTAGAATACACCGACTGCATCTCTGCACAGGAGTAAGACCTCCTCAATGAGTGTTCTGGTTATGACACAAAACAATCTGATGGCGAAGCTCCAGTAATGCTGGAGCTTTAGGGAATGCAGAGTACCCCTTTATTGCCATCGCTCCCAAGTTCACTTTGACCAAGAGTGGTAGCACCTGATAGGGTCATATCTATGGGTTAAATGGAAATGTTTGACATTTAAACTGAGTGCAAAAAAAAAACATGCTAAATTGAATTGCTTGAAATTGAACTGTTTGATCATTGAACTGTCCGTATCTACAAAATATGTTTACAAAGCATATATTTAATACATACATAAAAACAGGATTTGGCATTAAATAACCAGATCGAGTACAAAAGTTTAATGTTGTTGCTGGGAGAAAACCATTGAAGTAGAAGTTCGATCCACTCTGAAGATATTCAAGGAAAGAAGTCACTGGAATGGAACATGAGTTTTAGTATGTTTGGTGGGTGGAGTAGATTCAGAAAGAACGAATCCTTCTTGTTTTTTGGGTTTTTTTTATTTTTTACTTGACTTTGCTTAGTCTGGTACACAGGCCTCAGGTTGCTTATCGTGCCCGCTGCTACAAACTGGTCATCCATGTAAGGATTGAGCAGACTGGTTGGTGATTTGGCGGAAACCGGTGCTCTCAGCGTAATTTAGGTCACGTAAGTCATGAACGCTACTCGTCGGAAAATTCTTTCTCTCTCTCTCTCTCTGGTTGTGCATTTATTAATATATTGTATATATTTACTTGACCTAGCTTAGTGTGTTATGATCTGTCTTCTCTATTTGGGGTGATTTGTATGTGTCTATTGATCTTTGATATAAACAAAAAATAGTCTGTATACTAACTATGTAATCTATGATATGATCTGGATTTATTCAATACTTGAAAACTTCCATGTAATTAAAGCAATATTTGTCCTGGCTATAACACTAAGCTGCGTGCAGTCGTAAGCTTACAGATTTGGAGCTCTGGGGAATGGGGAGTACCACTTCATTACCATTAGTCCCAAAGTGTTAATAACTTTTAGAGTTCCATCTACGGTTCAAATAGATGTTTATAATATTAGCATTAGATTAAAGTACTTGATACCATATAACTTTGTGCAAGTTATTTATATTAAGAACAATCACTTGAAATTATAATTGTTCCCTAAATATAATTAATAGTTACTTGAAACCATATAATTGCTTGCAAATTATTGGTGTTAGATTGGAATTCTTGGGACAATATAACTGTATAAACTAATAGTTATTATAAAATAGAAATAGTTATTTGATAATATATAATCAAACCAGTATATATTTCAACCCTTTTGAAAAATCTCCAAAATTTTTTATTCATAAAACCATTCTTCTGACGATGACCTTTTGAAATTTAAAAAGAATGTAATTACTAAGAAATATTTCTTTTTGTCTGATCAGTTTTTTTTCCTCTTTCAATTTAAATTGCTTTATTTTCTAAATAATTCAAGTTTTATAAAATACTCTAGTTGTGCAAAGACAGCGGATTTTTCAAAGAAATTCATGTGTAAAACTGTGTACGTATCTTCCCTTTTCGAAATAATTTCCCCGGTTAAAGTTGTTTTGAATTTTGAATAATTCAAATTTTATAACAGGAACATTTTAGAGAATAGACAGAAGCTTTTTAAAATAAACTTACCATGTAAAAATGTGTACGAATGTTCATTTTTCAAAATAATTTCTCCGATTGAAGTTGTTTTGAATTTTTTTAAATATACTTTCTTAAAGAAAAGAAAATGGTATGATTTGTAGTAACATGCATACGTAGATAACGATCAAATCACGTTGATCATCGAAGTTTAGCAACGATGAAATTGTTCAATTCTTACATGGGTGACTACTAAGTAACTTGCCCAGTCGGCTGGGGCTGTAGATTACACCGACTGTTTCTCTGCAGAAGGGTAAGACACCCACAAACGAGTGTCCTGGATATGACACTAAACAATCTTATGGTAAGGATCCAGTGATGTTGGATCTTTGGGGAATGTGGAGTACCCCCTCCTTTGCTATCTCTCCCAGGTCCACTCTGGCCTGGAGTGGAAGCACCTGATCAGGCCCCTTTCTATGGGTTAAGTAGAACTAAACCATGGTTTCTTGACTTTACTGTTTTTTGCATTTAAACTGCGTGTTTATGCTAAACTGAATTGTTTGAAATGGAACTGTTTTTGACATTGAAACTGTACTTACACTAAACTGAATTATTTAATATAGAACTGTTTTGATATTTTACCGTGTGTAAACAAAATCTATACATATACTAAACTGAATTAGCTGAATTAGAACAATTTGAATAGACTGAGTAGGTTGAAATAGAAATGTTTTTGACAATTGAACTGTGTACTCATGCTAAGCTGAATTGTTTGAAATAGAACTGATTATTTGTTTAAAATAGCAGATGGCGTTAAATAACCAACAAAGGTTGATATGCCATGAAACCCAAAGAACCAAACCAAACTAAGTAACTGCAGACACTGTACGCAATTAAATGTCTATGTGACTGACTAAACAAAGCTTAGTAAAATTTGACTTACTGTTAAACCATGTTGAAAACACCAGATCACCGAACTTAAGCAGCGATGGGCTGGTTCACTGCTTACATGGGTAACCAATTAAGCAACAGCAGGTACTACGACCAATCTAAAACCTGTAAACCAGATGTTTAAAACGCTAAGTAACTAATAGTAACACGCATGCCTAAATAATACTGTCAATTTTGATGGGTAGGATGCTAGTTAAGTCATAAACGCTGAATGTTCGGGCGTTATTAATCTAAATTTCTATAATGAAACGTGATAATTTTTATTGCTTAGAATATTCCGACCATTGACCTATTCACAACGTTTCGGCCGATATGTCCTTCAGCCTTCTTCAGGTATTTCATGTCGAACTAGGGAGCCTGCATAGAACCTCGAATTGAACTCTTTATCTAATCAGCATAGGTAGACAGTTCCAATTCTGTTACCCTGGCCGGGTACAAGTCTTAAGTAAGTAATCCTTGTTATTCTTACCAGTAGTTGGGATTGAAGCTGCAACCACAAGATGATTTCACTCTGAAGCACTTTCCAACCAAACGTCTTATCCACTTGCCTAGTTGGCTGGAGCTGTAGAATACACAAACAGCTTCTCTGCAGAGGGGCTAGACTCTCCCAATGAGTGTCCGGGATATGAAACTAAACAATCTGATGGTGAACCTCCAGTAATGCTGGAGCTTTGGGGAAGGCGGAGCACTCCTTCATTGCCATCGCTCCCAGGTTCACTCTGACGCGGAGTAGTAGCACCTGATCGGGTCCTATCAATGGGTCAAATAGAACTAAACTGCGTACAGGTACAAAACTGAGTAGAACTGTTTTTGACATTGAAACTGTACTTATGCTAAACTGAATTGGTTGAATTAGAACTGTTTGACTAAACTGAATAGCTTGAAATAGAAATGTTTTTGATTATTAAACTGTGTACTCATGCTAAACTGAATTGTGTGAAATAGAATTGATTATTTGAAAGAAAATGGATTTGGCGTTAAATGACCAACAAAGGTTGATATGCCATAAAATCCAACCAACCAACCAGCATTATCCACTTATCGGCCGAAACATTGTGAGTGTAACAATGAAAATGAGGACAATGGTCCGAATATTTTAAGTGATAAAATTTATGGCGTTAATTTTAGCCTCTTAAATTGCTTTAAATTAGTTTCTGAAATAATGACACTAAAAAATTATCGGACCCCTCATCTAGGTTCTGTGTTAGTCCTTTAATTGACTTATGAGTAAAAATCTTGGAAACGTAATTATAAAATTATATCAAGCTGCGAAGGTCGTTTATAAGGTTGCGAGTGAAAATCGCTTGAGTCATAGTAAATTGATTAAAAATAAAGATCTCATTCTGTGCCTATTTTCTTTCTTTATCTAAATTTTCTTTCATTAAGCTTCCGATCTAAATTTCAATGTTTTGCATATGCACTGAAAATCAAGAAAAAAGCGATTTTTCTGTTTGATAGAAATAATGCAAACGTTGCCGAAAAACATACAAACAGTTCTGTGCAATCTCAACGTTCCTCAGTTACTTGTAATTTTTAACTGGTCGCAATGACTCGGCAGAACTTTATATTGACTATTACATTATATAGCACAAATTTTGTTTCCGGATAACTTATGTATGTGCAGGGTTCCAAATGGTGACACTTATAATATTACGGACGGGCGCTGTCGTCAATCAGTGAAGGTGTCACGAGACTAGCGCGTACGGGCAGAATGACCTGCAAAGTTAGACGTGATTTTAAAATAATCACAGATGAACTATCACGTGTTTCACTGGTGATATCGAACATTCGGGTATCTTCGATTAGTCCTCCAAAATCTCTATATAAGAAAACAAGTAACGAGATTTTGGCAGAGTTGAAGGTAGCTTTCAAAACAGGCGAGTCAAAGGTTCCGAGGCCCCGACCTGTCCTACCCAGTCTGCTATGACAGGCGTGTGTCAATAGCCAGCTCTCATCCACACCGCCGTCACCACCAAGAGGAAGGGAGAAGAAGGACGCAACTAAAATGAAGTTTTCGAGTTGCAGCGATCACAGCTGAATAATAAACGACTGCTATATTTTCTTCCCTTACCTTCGAGTGTGAGTATTTCTTTTTCTGCGGACTTCTTTCTTTACAGCACAACACGTTGGTCTTATGTTACACACTGACTTCCTTGACATTGTCGTTGGAATATTGAAAATAGATACAATGGTAACATTTCTATTCCTAATCAACCCGGATTATGTACTGCGGACGTCAATAAATCAAAAGAAAAAATATAGTTTTACTCTAAAAAAAAAGGCAAGAGGTCAAATATCTCTAATCATAAAAGCCATTCAATTAAGACGAAACAACACATGCTGGCTACTGCTGGCGAAGTAAGGACGAACTTATAAGTGATATTCTTCTCTCACGGAATCCTACCCTTGGACACACCAGTGTGTGCCGACCAGCAAAAACTAACATTACCATCATGCGGATACTAGGTTCTTCCAAAAAGAATTGCAAAGAGTGATTACCGAGAGGGACGGAGGGTGAGAGAGACAGTCAAGGAAATACATGTTGTCATCATTCGTTGCTGATCATAATGACGAAGCACAATTTCTGTTCCTTGATACTATATATATATGTTGTTTAAAAAGCCACACTGAAATTTGTTGTCTACTTATTAAGAGTTTAAACTTTTTGTTAATAACTTTATCTCTTACCTAGCGTAGACGAGTATTTCTGCAAGTTGATAGTAAAATAAGAACAAAGGAGTGGGAGGGTCTTATTTTCAATAAATCAAAAAAGATAGTGGTAAAAGAGCCAAAGAATAAAATAAAATAAGCCAATCTCAAATGGTTATATATTCCTCAGCTCTTCTCCGTTTACTTAACGGCTGCATTAAATGTAGATGGTTAGTTGGTTAGTTGGTTGGTTGATTTTTATTGTATATCAACCTTTGTGGGTTATTTAATGCCAAATTCAGTTTTATACAAATAAACAGTTCTATTTCAAACAATTCAGTTTAGCATGAGTACACAGTTTAATAGTCAAAAACATTTCTATTTCAAGCTATTCAGTTTAGTCAGACAGTTCTAATTCAACTAATTCAGTTTAGTATAAGTATAGTTTTTTCCACATACAGATAAATGACAAAACAGTTCTATTTCAAGCAGTTCAGTTTTGCATTGGTACGCAGTTTAAATATCAAAACAGTTCTATTTCAAGTAATTCACTTTAGCATAATTAAGCAGTTTAGTTCTATTTGACTCATAGATAGGACCCTATCAGGTGCTACCACACCAGGCTAGAGAGGACCCGGAAGTGATGGTAATGAAGGGGTCCTCCGCATTCCACAAAACTACACCATCAGATTGTTTAGTGTCATAAACAGGACACTCATTGGTGGGTGTCTTACCCCTCTGAAGAGGTGCAGTCGGTGTATTCTACAGCCCCAGCTGACTGAGACGTTCTAAAAGAAGACAAATATGTCTCGGTTGCTAATTTAACCAGGGCAACAGCGGATCACTTTACAGGTCATGCTTCTCCCACCCTCTCTTTTTTCTTATTAATGCAACGAAAAATGATATTTTGAATATTCACCAAAAGATATTCGGAATAAGAATTGTACTTGTGAACGGCATTTAGAGCAAGAAGGCGTGTGGTGATATCTCGTAAGATATTGGTATTTTAAGCACACGACAACAGAAATAGAAATCTCATTGGGATTTGAAACTTTAAGGTCATCTTGATAACATTACGTTCCATAATACCTGCTACATTGGCATATAGATTTTATACATTAAATGTAACAACTTTAATGGGACAGAGAAAATACATCGTTCGGGGGAGGAGTTCCCTTGCGACATCGTAGTAAACGAGTTCGAACTCCACTCGCGCTATTACGTTCACTTTTGGAATCATTCTCTTGAGAAAGGCATGAACTCCCTTATCTCCCCAGCAATGACTTAAATAGTACTACTACTGCTCTCCCAGGAAAGCTTTGGCTTTTGATATCTTTCGAAGGTTGATACGCCATTAAAAAATAGATAACAAACCAAACAGTTCTGTCTACCTTATGCGTGCTCTCTCTCTCTCTCTCTATATATATATATATATATATATCTCACACACACACACACACACACACACACACACACATTTGCATTTACTATGATATACATTATCTATTAACTTTTTTTTCAAATAATCAGTTATTTGTTTAACCATTAACTTTTGAATTACCTTTACAGGTACTGAATCCAAACATTGATCTGTAATCGAACGTACAAGTGGATTTATTAATCTTATTGGTATACTTGGTGATTGAGAAGATATTGAGTCGAGTCTCCAATCGCTAAGAACTAGTATTAGTGTTTGTATATCCGAGATATTCTAAAACTGAACACAACGGAATGAAAGATAAGATAAACGCATTTGTACATACGAGAATATTTAACTTTTTATATGCATAATAGAGATACAAATGATATTAAGTAGAAATAATACACTCACATGTCCTGTTATAAAAATACGCATATTTTTCCATGAATAAGCAGTATGTAGAAGGGGTGCAAAAATGGAAAATGCTTATTTAACGAGGATAAAGTAAGATAGCTAAGTGTGACTTTACCGTTCCATAGAAGGCTCAGAGACACTGTTCAAAGAACAGAGACAAAAAAGATCGAGAATGAGATTAATCAGCTTTGGTTAGGTAACCAGTCAAGGAGAAGGAAAACTCTGAATTCAAAATAGCTTTATCCCGCTTAAAAAATTGACCTTGTGTTCTACATGTGTGTGTATGAGTGTGTGTGGATATATATATATATATATATATATATATATAGAGAGAGAGAGAGAGAGAGACAGAGTGAGAGTGAGTGATCAACAAAAGTGATAAGACAAATAGAAATATTTCTTTGTAGTTTTTTTTTTAAATTTTCTCGTTAATCTCAACTAGTTTCGAACTTCGGTCATCGTCAAGAATAAAAGTTTTTTGCGAAAGGTTTTTTTGAAAGCTTTTAATATATATATATATATATATATATATATATATATATAACTTTGAAATAAGTGCGGTTGCCGTTCGCTTGCTAAGAAACTAAAACCATAACGTCAGTCAAAAACGTAAAACGAAAGTACTAACACGAGCAAATTAAATAGTGCTCAAAAAACATCGTAGAAGGATTTTCTCATTTGTTTCTTTTTCAATCATATAAGAAGACGAATTAATCTGAAAAGCAAACGTTGAAAGTAAAAATCAAAGTATTCAAATGTCTAAACAAAATAAACTGAAAGGAGTTTTTTGTAGCAGAACTTTTATTTACAGCAATATAACTATGAGTAAATACTCTCTTAAGTTTATATAGTCATAAAACTAGTAATTTACGTATAAGTAGATCCATCTATTTATATGAATTGTCATTGCCTTTCAGTATCTATTTTATAGATTCATAAATACAGAAATATATGAAAAGTAAACAGCTACATGTGAGTTGATTATTTTTCTAACTAAATGAAAAATGAACAAAACATTAATTTGAAGCTTGCAACTTTCAACGAGTTTTAGACTGGTCGAAGCACCTCCTAAATTCCTTTATGATGTGATGTAAAGCTGCTTCGTCGTAATTCTTCCAATGTCTTCCATCGTTAATCTCATGTTCCACTGCTTTTTGTTCTCTGGCAAGGTCTTAGTACAAGGTCCAAACCATATAACTGTAAGCAAAATATTTGTATTAAATAGGAATACTTGAAACCATATAACTGCGTGCAAATTAATTGTATTATAAATGGTTTGTTGAAATAATAATTGTTATTTCGGATTATTATCATTAATTACTTGAAACCGTATTACAGTTTGCAAATTATTAGTGTTTTATAGGAATACTTGAAACAATGTAACTCAGTTCAAACAAATAATTATTTGTCATTTAATTATTTAATTATTTTATTTCAATAGGGATACGAGAGATCTTATATCTCTGTACAAAAATATGATTATCTTAATAGACTAACTTTTGTTTTGTGTGCGGATACTGGGTACTGTCTACACCCTGTCGGCTTTAGCTGTAGAATATGCTGACTGTACCTCTACAGCAGCGTAATACCTCCCCCTATCGAGTCTCTTGGCTATGACCCAAAACTGTATCTGATTGTAGGGCTTCAGTCCTGGAGTTTATTGAATGCGGAGAACCCATTCATTGCCATCACTCCCAGGTTCATTCTGAATCATATTGGTCAAACATAAATGTTCAGTCATTTAGTAAGGATTATTATTATTATTATTATTATTATTATTATTATTATTATTATTATTATTATTTATTTATTTAAAACCATACACCAGTGCGCAAATTATTTACATTACAGAAGAATACTTAATCAATAGAATAATTAGTGTTAAATAGCAATACTTGAAACCATTTGACACTATGTGCAAACAAATGAGCTCTAACAACTCATTTAAAAATAAAATTACCATCAAGCTATTCGCTCACAAATTACAGACACACACATACACACATACACACACATATATATATATATATACAGAGAGAGAGAGAGAGAGAGAGAGAGAGAGAGAGAATTTGGCATTAGATAACACAAACATAAAACACCAACCAACCAACCACCTAGATGCCATCGAGAGGACTTACCTAGAGCGAAGGCCGATAGAGATGAATGGCGAAAGAGAAAGTCCAGAATCCGTGCTGTCGGCATGCCTTGATGATAATGAAGCTTTGCTTAGTTTTTACACATGGCTGGATGTATTTAGCGTCCAGGGAGACTCAAAATCACTGGTAATGGTTAACCAGTGTAATTTGCGAACCATTACATCACTCGAGGCGCTTAATTTTGGCATCAAATTGCCTAGCAAAAGTTTACTTGCTGTAAAGCGTACTAAATCAGCATCCAACACACGAATATGAATAATTGTTTATTTCATTGTCTCGCACACAGGCTTCTGGTTGCTTACAATACCATCTGTGCTTAAATGATCACCCATTTAAATACTGAACGAGCTCATGGCTACTTATCTCCGTGGATCTGACGGGGACTGGTGCTTTTAGAAGGGTTTAACTGTAAGTCAAATGTGAGTTGTACGTTGCCGACATTAGCCGATTTCTTTTTCTTACGATTTTGATATAAAACCATAAAGATAGACCTTTTTTCATATTTTGTCCATGTTGTTTGGTTGCAAGGGTGGATCATAAGTTGCTTTATGGTGCGCTTGATGAATTCAAATGAGAAATAAAAAAAATAATAACCCCTTTTAGACGCGGCTAGACTAGAATAAATAAAATTATATTTAGTTAAGTGAAACGAAGCAAAGAATTTTTTTATATCTAAGCCGAAAAACAAAACAAACAAAACAACTTTTTAATAGCTATGTCAGGTACATGTTATATATCTATTTATTTATTTATTAATTCTTAAACGGATTCAACATTTGTTATTTTTATAAGGTCAGATAGAAGAAACATTCATTCAGTGTTCATAAAAATACTAGCATATTCTGGTTTACGATTAGAATACGTTCGTGTTAAAGTTGGCGCCTCATCGCTTTAGAGAACAATTTCCCCCACCACCTCAAAATTTCTGGAAAAAATTGCCCTGTTGGTAAGGCTTAGAATACGCTGATCATTTTCCCCAGTAGAGTGTAAGACCCTCTCCAAAAAAGGGGTTTTCAGGGTATCACACAAAAATGGAT
This sequence comes from Sepioteuthis lessoniana, assembly GCA_963585895.1. Lineage (NCBI taxonomy): Eukaryota > Metazoa > Mollusca > Cephalopoda > Myopsida > Loliginidae > Sepioteuthis > Sepioteuthis lessoniana. The sequence continues at coordinate 83,296,605 of OY757910.1, forward strand.
CTGATTGTGAGGTTCAAGATCTGGAAGTGTAGGCAGTGTAGAGTGCCCCTTCATTGTCATTACTCCCAGGTCCTCTCTGCTCTGAAGTGGTAGTACTTGCTAGGGTCTCATCTATGGGCTAAACAGATCTGTTTAAAATTATTCGTATTTCATTGGACCTCGTACAAAAAAAATATTTTAAGAAACAGCTTCACAAAAAATCTAACATGACTTGAAGCTTTAGTTTTAAAACTACACGTCTACTGCCTTGGTGAAAATGAAATTTTTCAAAACAACAAAAATGGTTGTTTTCAGCCGAAAATATTCACGTTCTTTCGACTGGCCATGGAAATTGTAATTGAATTTTCGATAAAGCCATGTGTTGTATTTTGACCTTCAGCCCGGGCAAACATGCCATTCCAAAGTGATGCGCCGGAAAGAAGTGACACATTCCAATGGCCAGTATTCGAAAGAGATCGCGTGGGCGGATTTGGCTGATGAAATGGGACAAGGTAAAAATCCCATGATACACTCATAGACTGATGCACCGGAAGAGAGTGACCGCTGAACTGCATGACAGTTATTTCCGCTTGATGACGATCAAACATGCCATTCCATGGATTGAGTGGGCGATTGAGTGGGCGTTGAACTATTATATAACTCAGTCAAGACAGGAAGTCAGAGAAGTTAGAGAGATGTGGTAGGGAAACCCACACCAGGCCGAAGGGGCCCTCGGGGCCCCCGATTGAGTAGGGGTCCAGAGAAGTTGCTGATAAGATGTGGTAGAGAAAGCCCGGCGGAGGGGTCCCTTGGGGCCCCTGATGAGTTCGGGATCAGAGACGTCTGAGACAAAATGTGGTAGGGAAAGCCACCACCCGGCCGAAGGGGCCCACGAGACACCCGATGGAGTTTTGGAGACCAGTTGGTGATAAGATGCAGTAAAGAAAGCCATCATCCAGCAGAGAGCTGGGCCCCTGGGCCTCCGGTTGAGCAGCCCTGGAGAACGAGAAAGACACAACGCTGACGGCCATAAGAGTGGGGGGTCAATATATTGCAGTTCTGTTCGGTCTCCAACTCCCTCTCACCGTAAAACACTGAGTAACCCTTTTCGAACCCTTACAATAAAGTGAGAGGTACATATTTTTCTAAAGAAGTCTTCCTGCGTCTTTATTGTTGTGTCGTTATGATGCTGCATATGAGAATATAACATAAAGGCATTTGAATTGCTTTTTCGACAAGGCTACGGAAATTTTAATTTTCATTTCGATAAGACCATGGAAGTTTTAACTGAACTTTTAACAAGGCCATGGAAATCTTAATTGATTGTTCGACTAGGTCATAAAAATTTTAACTAAACTTTCGACAAAGCCATGGAAATTTTAATTGGTATTTCGACAAGGCCATGAAAGACCACAGTCGATGCGTTAATGGGTTGCATATTGCCTTAAAGCAACAACAACAACAACCACATACACACACACACACACACACACACACACACACACACACACACACACACGTGCATATATATATATATATATACTGTGACTGTGTCAGTCCTACGGTATGGATGCACTGCATGGATACACGGAAACAAAACTAAATGGGAACCACTCAAGAATGCCACGTACTGTTTTCAACAAATCTTGAAAGCAATATCCCTAAAACAACATATGAACGGCCACTTACGTCCTATCTTACAACTATCCCAGTAAAACGGATAAGACATGCTGAGCAATGCTGGAGAGGTAAGGAAGTACTAATAGGTGATGTTCTCTAAAGGATTCCTACACACGGATGCGCCTTTGTTGGTCGACCAGCAAGAACTTACATCCATTAACTCTGTGTGGACACTGGATGCATTCTAGAGGACCTACCTGGAGTGATGGACAATAGGAATTGATTATGAGAAAGAATCAGGGAACTCCGTGGTATCAGCACGTCTTGATGATTATTATAATCATGAAAATTTTTATGCATATATATAGTAAGTGAGTAAAGTTGGCGACCCAAAGACTCCCTTTTCAATAGCTACTACACTAAGGTGTAGGGGATGGCGCTACTCCTTTCCCTGGATTGCTCCACTTTACCTTTGATAGGTACCTTATATTGCTGAGTATTAAGCAAGGAGGTATCAAGTACCATTTTAAAAGTCTTTGCTATGACGCGACCTGGGATTAAACCCAGGTCTTCCTGATCATTGGCGGACACTTTACCCACCAGGCGAATTATATATATGTATATATATATGGAAAAATATCTGCTTCATATATATATATATATATATATATATATATGAAGCGGATATTTTTCCATCTTGATATGTTTGGTACTTTTTTTCTTCCTTTTTTATTCCTTCAGGCACGATGCAAAAATAACAATGTGATGTTGCAATTTTTTTTTATTGTTATATAATAGTAATAAAAAAAAAGAATATCAAGTTGTTGCATGTACTTTTTGAGAGCGCTTGCTGATAAGGATCAAACATCAAGACATCTACATCGTTCTCAACTCTTCTGATATTAAGTAACAAGAAAATTGACACACTGACTTTTTTTTTGTTTCTATTTTAAACTTACGCCTCTTGGTACATCCAGAATCTCAACAAAGTATTTTCAATCTCACATGCTCTTTTTCCCCAGACAATAAAAAAAAATCGAGTTATATAAACTAACCAATTCCCGACAAAGTAGATGTCTTTACTCTTTACAGTAAATAAAAATAGACCATCATGTTGGTATTTACAAGCTTTGTTTAGATATAGCTAACATGTCCTAAGAAGCCCAGTCGACGGGACTTAAAATAGTCTGACTGTATCCCCTGCAGAGGGGTAAGAAGCCCCATCCAAAATAACAAAAAAGGTAGTGTCCTGAGTATGACACTAAACTTCATCTGATGGTGAAGCACAAGTTCTCGATTTCAGAGGAATATGGGAGTACCTTTTCATTGACATTACTCACAGGTCTACTCTGACCTAGAATGGTAGTACATGTTAGGATCCTATCTATGAGTCAAATAAATCTGTTTAGAAATTATCAGTATTCGATTGAACAATTCACCTAAAAAAAAAACTTTTCAGAACCAACTACATAAAAATACAGGGGATGTCCCCGTGGTGAAGTGGTTAAAGCACTGGACTGCGGAATCGTAGTAAGCAAGTTCGAACTCCAGTTACGCTATTACGTTCACTCTCGGACAATTACCCTTGGGAAAGATATGAACCCCCTTATCCTCCCGTCTATGGGTTAAATAGTACCACTCCTGTCCTCTTAAAAAGGATGGATTTAGCATTAAAAAACCCGAGAAGGTTATTATGCCATTAAATAACAAATAGAAATGTTAATATGAACGCGATTCCTTAACCTCAAGGTATAAAATAACCCGAGACTGGTTGCATTGTCGTTAAAATTAATCAATCAATCAAACCTGGACACCTTTCTTTTTCTTCTTTTTTTTTTGTTTGGTGGGGGGGTCTAAACACAGACTTCATGTTACTTATTTTATCAAATGCAGGTGGATGCAATAGTTTTAATTGACGGGTCACTTTCGAGCTGTGCCATTCAGTGTAAAAATATGTAATACAATGACAACTAGTGTACTGAGATATGAATATATAGTTTATACATTTTTAAATAATAAGGATAAATGAAAATTAAGACTTTACACAAAACACTGGGTTACCAGTTCAAATAAAGAATTAAATTCTATTAAAACTTACCAGCAATCATCAACAGTAACTGTAAACAGAAATTCTTCCACCTTTGAATTTAAAATAAAGTCTCTTTGCGCGGCACACTTGGGCGTCAAAAATGCAACCTTCTTGATATTCTAGGTGGTCGAATCGAAAACTGTAAAATTAGTCCACGAAACATATTTGAAATTTGCGTGCGAAGTAAAGCAATAAAAACACTTAGCAAAGGCCATACTGACTGGCTCGGTTGGCCGGGTTGTGGTCCGAGGGCCGCCTGTTAGTACAACTCTGACCTAATGTAACTAAGTGGTCACCCACTGAATAGATTTATCCCTTCTTAACTTCTGTAATGTGACCAGAACTAGCACTTTAAGCGTGGCTAGACCGAAAATAGTTATTCTTGCTTCCATTTGGATTATAATGTCTGAAATATCTTGTCTTAAGGGAAAACTTTTGTTTCAAAATGTAATAATTAACATGATCAAAAGAAACAGTTTTTAAAGCAAATCAATTTGATTTGATTAAAGTCAACACTTAAGTAGCTAACCTCGTTCATCGTAAAAAGGAAAGAAATACAACTGTAAAAACAATTGTTTCCGTTTCCGAGTGAAAATCCGAATTAAACTGCAATCACATTGTTTACCTAAGTACTATTGTCTCGTTTATGAAGATTTTATTGCTTTTGCTAATAGTCTTGACTTCCTCATCATCTATCTTTATAAATTATAACAAAAACATTCTGCTTATACCCTCGAGAGCTTTTTTTTTTGTTAAATAATGAGACAGGTTGAGAGTTTTTTGGTTTGTTTGTTTTTGTTTTGTTTTTTGTTTTTGTTTTATTTCTAGCGAGTTTCTTACGCCAAGTCTGAGTGACAGCAAGTGTCCTCAGGTGACCAGGACTCTTCTCAATATTCTAGCTTACTTTAAAATGGTCTCAATTCATCTTCTGATCTCCACCCACTCTGTCTCTTGTCTAAGTGTTTTGAGGCCGTTTCAAGAACTCCAATTAGTATCACCGTCACTCTCTTTTCCCTCCGCCTTTTACTCAGTAGTCCACTAAAACGGCTAAATACTCTAGATAACAACTTCTTTTCTTCTTGACAGGTCATCGGGCCGAAATTAGGTAATCCATTTGTATCTCAAAGTCCCATAGAATTTTACGCGTCTCATCATCCAGGACAGGATCTGCTTAGTGCATATAACATTTGTCAATGTGATAGAATTTTAGTCTCTGGCACAATTCCTGGTAGTTCCTTTTTCACGTACAATCGTGTCTTTTCTTTTGTGCCAGTTAGCTGCATTAATTTTTATGATTGAGCCAGTTTATTTCTGCCAACACCTTACCTACACTTGCTATTCTTTATTCATTATTTTTGGGCAGTATAACCTAGTGAAGACCATCCCTCTACAGGTCTACATCTTGTTTGAACTTAGAATTTTTCTTCTCTTGAACAGGTTGTTATATCAAGGCAAAATTAAAAGAGCTCCGTCAGTCCAACTATTGACCTATGGCTGGGAAGAGAATAGTTGGATTCATACCGTTCCCCATAGGTATTAGCGCAAAGTGAAATGCAAAAATCTCGTTCAGATTGGTTTGTTGGGTTTTATAGCATATTGTGACGGCAAATTGAGTAAAATCCCTAAATGGGACTTTATTTTTGCACGTGTGAAGACGGGGCAGGTTGGCACTTGATCCCCTACAGAAATAAGTCCTGTTCAGAGTTCTTTTCTCAGGCAGATAAGAACTGGCATATTACGTGAGGGAATAATTTTAGGGCCAGACTGGCCACCGCTGGCAAAGGGGTCCAAAATTTCACACTATCACACACCCACCAGGCCGCTAAACTTCTTTCCCTTAGATAATAGAAGAATACGGGCCTATAGGTCTTAGTTGTAATAATATTAATGTTGTTGTAGTAGTCGGCAACTCCGGTTTCCCGTGTGATACTTTAGGAATTAATAGGGCAGTTCTAAGCAAGATAATGTAAGGCGAATAGAAGCTGAAAGGAAAGCATGAAATAATAACATATCCCACATGGTAAAAATGAAAATACATAGGTTCTTTACTACGGTTATATATATATATATGTTCAAAGTGTCAAAAATATATTATAGGATAGTCCATGAATATAAATGTCTTTTCTTGACTTTTATCCTTTTTCAAATTGAGAGAGAGAGTGGTAACAAAATTTGGGTGTAACGGAAAAATGTCCCAAAGTTACTTATCTTATTTTTTTGACGGGGTTCCACTGGAGAATTTCTCTTCTTTCACGGGCTAATAGACTTTGTACTGTTTTTAATGCTGGCTTGAAGGATTTTGGAGTTCTTCGTGTCTCAGTCTTTTTGTCTTTAGCCCGGAGCAAAATGGCTATCGTCCGTCTGCCACGAGACTTGCCCAAAAAACTACCTTTTTTGTATTTACTTCCACTGAGGGGAAGGGAACCCCACTTCCGTTTGGGGTCCCCGCCAATCAGTTGGCTTCATTTTCTTTCCCCTTCCGATGTCCGGCGACCCAAGGTCACTTAAGTGCGAACATCTGCGTGACCCACATTCTCTCCTAACGGTCACTTTTTGACTGCTAGAAAGCGCTAATAGCAACACGGGATGGTAGTATCATTCCTACCTCTTCGTCTCCGTGAGCCATCACGTGACAATATCACTTCTTGTAGATTATTTAATGCAAAATCCTGTTTATACTTATGTATTAAATATATATGATTTGTAAACGCATATATAACATTTTTGAACGAGCTCATTTGTTCGCACAGAGTTAAATGGTCAAACAGTTCTATTTGACCAATAGATGGGACCCTAACAGGTACTATCATTCTTGGTTAGAATAGATATGGGAGTAATGGTAATAAAGGGATACTCCACATTTCCCAAAGCTCCAACATAATTGGAGCCACATTATCAGATGGTTTAGTGTCATAACTTGACACTCATCGAGGTGTGGGGGTCTTACCCCTTTGCAGAGATGACGTCGGTGTATTCTACAGCCCCAACCGAGTGGGCTCCTCGTTCAGGATTTGAATTTTGGTTACAGGGTCTCTTTCCGACAACAATAGTCATTACACTACGAGCGCCACCCGTTCATGAATTTTTAAATATTTACTGACTCAAAATCCGAAAAATGCTCAATAATTTTTTAAATTCCAATCTTAAATTTAAATTCTTGTTCTATGGGTTTTAAGTGTTGAGATGCAAAATTAATGTTAAAACGGAAGTTGTACACAAATTCGAGACCATTTTCTAGAAAGCATCTACACTCTCTTTTTTAAAAGGTTGGTTCAGGTTTATTCTCTGATGCCTAAGATGCTCCCCAAAGGGAGAAATGCCGATGGAGACCAGGCAGTTTTTAGCTTTATCTTCAACTTGAATTCTGGTATTTCAATTCAAGAAAATCTAGGTGCTTGTAGCGTAACGGTTATAGCCATAGGAAATAGACTCAAATATGCTAATTCAAATTCTGAACGAGACTGCTTGCATTTTACATAGCGCTAATACCCTTGGGAAAGGTATTCATCCAACTAATCTCGTTGATATGCGATTAAAGAAAGAAACCAAACCAAACCAAATTCTTCTTCCTCAAACTATGGGTAAATAGTAGGGTAGACTGAGCTCTTTTATTTTGGTATGGCAACCGGTCGAGGAGAAGGAAAAACTCTGAATTCAAACATCACCTGGAGAGGGATGGGTTCTACCAGGCTGTTCTTGCCCTATTTATGCAACATAAGCAGAGCCTCATGACCAAATCAGGTTACGGACTATATCTTAGTTTCTTTGTTTATTTTAAGATAAAGGCCTCAAGGATCTGAAACCTTTAATTCTGACTTTTGAAAATTACTAGATTAGTCAGAAGATCTCAGACAGACGAATACAGCAAGACGCTAACACAAAGTCAAAGTAATTTAATCCTCGGTGAGGATTGAATTATCGAATAATAATAATAATAAATTGGTGTATGAGACTATTTTTGACACACAGCCACAAATAATGGTCACTTGGTGAGGATCAAACATACCACAGTTGATGGCTGGCAGAAATATCTTACAAACATCTAAATCCCGATGAAGAACCCTTTAACTTAATATAGTAAAAGATCACAACTGCCAGCAACCTAATTAGGATTGAATTCAGGTACCCTTTTTCTGGTTTTGTTTTTGTTTGTTTGTTTTTTTTTTTGTTGTTTTTTTTGTTTTTGTATATCTATACATTTAACAATCTTACAATGATTCACTTACTATAACTCGAGGCATGAATCCATGCCTTCTTCCAGTTATGGGAAATACAATTGACTGTGCTCTTTAGCCTTGGTAAAACAACAAGTCCAGAAAAAGGACTATAGAATACACTGACTGCATCTCTGCCGAATAGTAAGACTTCCACACTCAAAGAGTTTCCTTGATATGACATTAAACTTTATCTGATGGTGAAGCTCCAATGATTTTGGAACTTTGGGAAATGCAGAGTGCCCCTTCATTACTATCACTCTCAGATCTATTCTGACCCTGAGTGGTAGTACCTGTTAGAGTCCCATCTATGGGTCAAATAGAACAATTCAATCTTTTGTATACTTGAAACCATCTAAAAGCGTACAAACAAATGAGCTGTGGCTCGTTTTCAAATGTTACAAATAAAATATTCTTTTAAAATCATATTTAATATAGTATATAGATGAATGAACATGATTTATCATTAAATAACCTACCGTGATTGATATGCAATGATATACAAACAACCAATTAGTCTAGGATAGGAGAAATGAATTTAGAACAACTGCATTCTGCTTCAAAATTGACATTCTGTCACATCCTGTGAGTCACGGTAGGAGATAAACGCTATTTTTTCCATTTATACTGCTCAATCATTATACAACACGAGGAAGACCAAAGCTATGGTTACCAAGATTTCTATGATTATTTAAGAAATACTGTAGTGTGATTCTAGAACACAGTCATACCTCACACTGCGTCAATAATTGGTTTCAAAAGTCGTGACGTGATGCCTTAAAAAGAAAACGAACGCTGCAAAACTATTGCCTACACAAATGGGGCTGTAGAATACACCGACTGCATCTCTGCAGAGGAGTAAGACTCCCCCAACGAGTGTCCTAATATGACACTAAACAATCTGATGGTGAGGCTCCAGTTTTGCTGGAGCTTTGGGGAATGCAGAGTGTCCCTTCATTGCTATCGCTCCCTGGTCCACTCTGTCCCGGTGTGGTAGCATCTGATAGGGCCCTATCTATGGGTCAAATAGAACTTAACTGTGGTTTCGAGCTTATTGGTTTTGCATTTAAACTGCGTATTCATGCTAAACTGAATTGCTCGAAAGAGAACTGTCTTTTGACATTGAAACTGTACTACGCTAAACTGAATTGTTCGTAAACAAAATCTATACTTATACTAAACTAAATTGGTTCAATTAGAATTAACTAAACTGAATAGCTTGAAATAGAAATGTTTTTGAATATTGAAGTGTGTAGTAATGCTTTACTGAATTGTTTGAAATAGAATTGTTTATTTCGATAAAAATAGATTTGGCATTTAATAACCAACAAGGTTTGATATGCCATAAAACCCAAACAAACCAACAAACAAACAAACAAACCGTAAATTTAGAAAAACTACGCGTGAAAGAATGTAACTATCGCTAAACTCTTGAGAACATTAAACCTCATTGTAGTCATATTTTTAAAAGGATAATGAACACACCAAAGTTAAGTTATTTACCTTGTGATTTGCCTTTAAAAACGTAGAGCGTCAAAAAATTAGCCAAAACAATAGGCGGATGAATGTATATCTCGTTTAGGCATTAAAGATTTTTTAAAGAATACTTCAGATTTAATCTGTAAAGAATGATAAATAAAATCAATAAGATCATATTATTTACCTTGTCGATGTAAATATTTTATAGAACAGTAGATTTATTTTAATGTGTTTTTTTAATTCTTTCTTTAGCTTCTTTTATCTTTTATTTTTATTCTTTATGTATTTTATTTAGTCTAAATGTATTTGTATTTGTATTTGTATTTATTTCACGTCTTTTTATTATGGATATGGGTGATCATATTGATTGGTGTAACGTCGAGCATAATGACATTTGCTGAAGGGAAATTTAGTCTAGAAAAGTGGCGAAAAGGCGATTTTGACGTTGATCAAAATGACGTAAAATGAAGTATAACAGCAGTGTAACTTTTTTCAAAGTGAAAAATATTTCACAATTTTTAACGACGAGTTCGATTTTCGATATGAATAAATTGTTAGAATAATTTTACTTTGTGTTCTGGCTTGCTAAACCGAATCCTTATCATTTCGTTTAACTGTATAAAGTAAGGACCTAGTTGAAAAGTTACAAGCCAGAAACTAAAGTTATGAGCCTTTTTGTTCCTCACTTGCGTTTCATAGGGGAAGTCTCTGTGGCGTCATAGATAAAATGCTGAACTGCGAGATCGTAATATCTGAGTTCGAAACCTAGTCACGCTATTAGGTTCACTTTCAGACTAATACCTTGGAAAGGCATACAGGCTCTTATCCTCTCAGGTTAAATAGTACCGATACTGTTCTCCTACAAAAATGGCTTTGGCGTTAAATAACCCGCAAAGACTGATATACAATTACAAACAAAAGAAAAAAAATTGATTTTCAAAACTTTTTCAGGCCAGCTTAAAATTAAAATAATGGAATATTTTTTTTCAACAATGGCTTTTTTTATCTGACTTTTTCCCAATTTCAGGAAAACGAAAATATGAAAACAACGTTGCGTTTACATTTATACTACGAGCATGGTGGCTAAAACATTTGATTGTGAACAATATTTATTAAATCATAAATTTTCTCAAAAAATTTAAATCGGTGTGAGAACTGTTTATTGCTGCAATAAAAGATGGGAAGGATGCATTTTATGGTCAGCTTACGTAGCTTACAGTTCCCATCCCTGTAGGGCGAGTTTTCAGATAGTCAAAATAATCTGTGTATGAATAATCTCCATCAGACTGAATTATTTTTGTAGCATTTATTCCATGTTACTAAATATCAAAGTGAATGAGAAACTGGCTGGGCAAAATGAAATGAATATTCGTCCATTTATTAACACGATCGCCTCAAGTCATAATCTTTTCCGCAAACGAAATTCACGGCTCGTTTTTTTTTTTTGAAGTACAAGAATTTTCGAGTTGTCTCACAGGTTGCGTCTTCCTCTTTTCTTCTCTGACAGTCGGACGGGTTCTTGAAACTCATGTAATTAATTATAAATCAGACACTCGCCTCTGGCAATGCAATTCAAAAAATCTAGAAGACTTAGCATAATTTAATCTGCTGTCAGGTAGAGCATTGCACTGAATCCAGCAAGATCTGCGGTTCAAAATTCTTTTCAGCTTATCATTAAGATACGTACAACTGGCTTAAAATAAAGCACAAAAACACTTCTGATATTGCTGGTAAAATGTTCTGTTGACTTTTTATTGTTGATTGAATTTTTAAAAGATTTATTTACCTAAGCCCACCACGATAGCGTCCTAGATATGACTCTAAACAGTATCCACTGAAGAGGCTCCAGCTCTCAATCTATTCAAGATTAAACTTATAGGTAATATAACTTGATTATTATAAATGATGAATTACACTGATCAATATGTGCACAGTTTCTAAAAGAAGAGGTGGATTAACATTATTCAGACCTTATTTTAATACACTAAATATCCTCCTTGGGAGACGGTACTCTGACTTGCATCAGCCCTATCGACAAGACTTAGAATATGCCGACTGTATTCTCCACAGAAGAGTAAGAATCTCTAAGAAGAAATCACTCAGTCGGCTGAGGCTGTAGAATACACCAACTGCATTTCTGCAGTGGGGTAAGACCCCAAACCCCAACTAATATCCTGGAAATGACACTAAAGTTTCTAAGGGTGAGGCTCCAGTTCAAGAGTTTAGGGGAATGCAGAGTACCCCTTCATTGCCATTACTCCCACGTCAACTCTGGTCTGGAGTGGTAGTATCTGATAGGTTCCCATCTGTGGTTTAAATAGAACTGTTTGACCATTTAAACATGCGCGCAAACAAATGAATTACGCTAAATTGAATTGCTAGAAACTGAACTATTTGACCATTTAATTGTGTAAACAAATGACTGATATCTAAATGAATTGTTAGTGATACATAGTAATAGTTGGAACCATTTAACTGTGTGCAAACAAATAAGTAATGCTGACAAGCATTATTAGTGCAAAATAGCAATATTTGAAACTCTTTAAATGTGCGTCTAAATTGAATTGTTGGTATTACATAACAATATTTGGAATCATTTTTGGTGTGCAAATTCATGAATAGTGTTGAAAAGAATAATTAGTGTTAAATAGTAATACTTGCAACATCACTTGGCAAACAAATGACTAATATCAAATAGATTTATAACTGTTATATAGCAATAATTGAAACCATCTAACGGGGTAGAAACAATGGCTATAATAGTGAGCAAATAAATTAGTTCTAAAAGGAAATTACCTACAAACTTTTCTCTTACAAATGACATGCATTTACATTTAAATTTATGCAAAGAAATAACGGATGAGAAATTGTTACTGCTACATAGCAATACTTGAAACTATTTAGCTGTGTACAAAGAAATGATTAATAGTAAATAGGAATATTCATGTTTGATAGAAATATTTGAAACCGTTTAACTGTGAATAAAATATGAGCTCAGGGTCGTTTAAAAATCCATCTACAGAATGTGTTTACAAAAGATATATGTTTTTTAACTTGGGAATGGTATGAATCCAATTATTCTCCCTCCAGCTATGGGTAAGTAGTAGGGCAGACTGATTTCTTCAGCCTTGGTGAGGGAACTTGTCTAGGAGAAGGAAAACTCTGAATTCAAACCTGTTAAACTCCGCTTAAAAATTGACCTTGTGTCATATCCTGCTCGAGCGGAGGGGTTGGTAAATATGGATATATATTTTTTAGTCTGGTCACCCTCGACTACAGTGACCAGAAGGCTCCCTTTTCAATAGCTACTACAGCGAGGTGTAGGGGAGGGCGCTACTCATTCCCCTGGATTACACCACTTTACCCCTGATACGTACCTTATATTGCTTAGTGTTAAGCAAGATATCAAGTACAATTTTTAAAGTCTTTGGTATGACGTGACCTGGGATTGAACCCAGGTCTCCCAGACCATTGGCGAACACTGTACCCACTAGGCCAATGAGCCAGTATATATATATATATATATATAAAATATATATATATAAACAAGAATTAGCATTAAATAACCTACGATATGCCATAATCCCAACCAAACCAAACTAAACCAAACCAAAGAAGATGGTATTCTGGATATGAGTTTAAACCATTTACAGGTGGGGCCAGGCCCCAGTTTTGGGGAGCTGAAGAATGTAGAGTATCTCTTCATTACCAATACTCCCAAGTCTATTGTGACCCGGAGTTGTAGTACCTGATATGGTCCTATCTATGGGTCAAATAAATATGTTTTCAAATAATGTGTATTAGATAGGAATATTTGATGCCATATGGCTGTAGACTATTTGTATTGTCACGTGGTCTACCACTGAGAGGAGAGAAATAAGAGATTTCCCCTACCCCTCCGTGTTTGATTAACAGGCCGCCAAAGATTGACCGTTAAAAGAGGAATAAGGAATATCGGTCAATTCCTCGCGGCCGAAGTAACAAATCTGGGTCAGAATGAAAGCCAACAGATGTTTGCACTCTGTGACCGGATGGATAAAGAAAGGGATATACTGGGAAGAGATAGTAGTCCGAACGAATCGCCTGACAGGGTGAAGGAAGAAGAAAGAGGCCAAATGATTGGCCAGAACCCTAAAAACGGAAGTATCACCCTTTTCGTCAGCGGAAATAGGGAAAAAGAATTTAGTTTAGTGGACGGAGGTCGCCATGAACGCACGGGCGAATCTCATGCCAAACTCCGGGTGAAGAAGCGAAATAGAGCTCTTGGACAAGATGACAGACGCATTCAAGCCAAGCTATATAAAATCCCGCTAGCCCGTAAAAGAGAAAATACTCTCAGAAGGAACCCGTCAAAAAGCTAAATAAACCTTAAGACTGTTTCTCCCTACACCCTTCCTGAGTTCTGCAATTACATACTCTCTCTCTCTCTCTCTCTCTCTCTCTCTCTCTCTCTCTCTCTCAATCTCTCTCTCTCAATTTAAAGAAGGAAGAAAGAAAAGAATAAGGAAGAAAGACATTTGTACTTTGATATTATCCGCTGATAATATAACCGACACGTTAAATATGTGTGTCCGCATGTATTAAAAACCTTGTTATATTTTATATCTCTCCTCGTGTCGAAATTTATTCGTTGTGTTGTCTGCCTATCAAGTTGTCTTTTTGTATGTTCCTTTTCAGCTTCATTCGCCTCAATTTATTCTCGCTAAATGTCCTATTCGTCTTTTAAAAATATTACACGGGAAACCGGACTTGTCGATTGCGATAAATAATATTATCATATCTAAACCTAGAGGTCCATATCTTCCATTATCCTTGGGGTAGGAAGAGGTAGTGGCCTTGTGGGAGTGTGTGTAACGTGAAAAATGGAAACCCCTTGCCAACGGCGGTCAGTCTAGCCCCAAATTAACCCCCACATAATCTGCCAGTTCCCCTACGCCCAAAAAAGGAATCTTAACTGGAACTTATTTTGCGAGGGATCATGTGCCAGGCTGCCCCGTCTTCACACGTTCGAAAGATAAACTCCCGACTTGGGGTAAATATTTTAGGCCACGTCACAGTATTAAGAATAATTGAAGCTGTTATTGTTTGCTAAGGATTAGTATAATTAGTTGATTGAAACCTGAGTGCAAAAAAATGACTATTACTAAACAGAAATAATCCCTTGAAACAATATGATTATATCTGTTTTTTTTGGGGGGGGTTTATGGCATATCAACATTTGTTGGTTGTTTAATACCAACTCTATTTTTATACAAATAAACAGTTTTATTTCAAACAATTCAGTTTAGTATAAGTACACAGTTTAATTGACCAAAACGTGTCTATTTCAAGCTATTCAGTTTGGTCAAACGGTTCTATTTCAAACAATTCAGTTGAACGTAAGTACAGTTTCAATGTCAAAAATAGTTTTATTTCAAACAATTCAGTTAGCATACAAAACAGTTCCATTTCAAACAATTCAGTTTAGCATAAGTACGCAGTTTAAATGTCAAAACAGATCTATTTCAAACAATTCAGATTAGCATAAGTACATAGTTTGAATGTCAAAATAGTCCTATTTCAAGCAATTCAAGTTAGCAGAAGAACGCAGTTTAGTTCTATTTGAGCCATAGATAGGACCCTATCAGGTGCTACCACTCCGGGCCAGAGTGGACCTGGGAGCGTTGTCAATGAAGGGGTATTCCGCATTTTCCAAACCTCCAGCATTACTGGAACCTCGCCATCAGATTGTTTAGTGTCATTATTACCGGGACACTCATTGTGGGGGGGTCTTACTCCTCTGCAGAGAAGCAGTCGGTGTATTATACAACCTCAGCAGACCGGGCAAACAATATAATTATTAGTATATGATAAGAATACTTGCATACAAATGTGTGCAAATTATTTGTATTAGATAGAAATACTTGATATGTAACTGTATAAAAAAAATAAAAACTCTAAAGAAACAACTATTCAAGCGCATAAATATAAATAACAACAGCCTTTGTTGATTTTACGTCACAGTGTGGTAATACCAGCTCGATTGTTATTTAGCTTTTGACTGAGCCAATTAAAATATTTCCCTTTTTTGTGTTGGTTACAAACTGAGTTTAGTCAGATATGGAGAGGTTGAATTGGCAATAAAACTTCGGCATCCGACTTCAATGTGGTATAAAACGCTAGCTCAGCCGTTCCTCACTTATTACTTTTGAAGACCTTCGGACATTTTCAGCTTACGTTTATGTGTACAGTCAATGAACCGTTTATTCAATTATATAAAATGCTTTTGAATTATCTTACCAGAACACAAAATTCAGATGCTGTTCGTTTAACGGTATCTCAGCTGGAAAGGTAATATAACATTCCAGATCTACAGTTATTCGACGATATAAATTGTAGACCAGTTCACATACTGCGGCAGCAACATTTCATCTTCTGAGAGTGATGTCAAAATACGCCTAGGGAAGGCGTACGTTGCTATTGACAACTTATAGGTCATATGAAAGTCTGATCTATCCGATAAAATAAAACGGGATTTCTTCCAAATTGTGGCTGTGTCCATACTACTATATGGATGCACCAAATACATGCTAAGAAAAAACATGAAGAAAAAGCTAGATGAGAATTACTCCAGAACATGCTATGTGCTGTCTTGAACAAACCCTGGAGGCAGCACCCCATAAAACAGCAGCTATACAGCCACTTACCTTTCATTTGAAATTATTCAAGTAAGACGAACAAGACATACTGAGCTCTTATGTACTCTTACACATGGACGTATACAGGTTGGCCGACCAGCCAAGATTTACGTCAACTCTGTGCGCACATAACCTGCCAAGAACGATGGATGATAGGGATGGAAGGTGAGAGAAAATCAGGGAAATTCGTGTTGCCAGCATGACTTGATAATATTGATGATAATGAAGTCATTGTTTTAGATGTGCCTTCCTTACCTCCAACTACAAAGCTATTTTAACAAGAAAAACTGTTTTTCCTCGTACTACCCCCCTCTCTATTTCTCTTTCTCTCATACTCAAATACACACACACACACAGTTTATTTTCTTTATGCTCCCCTCGCTAAGGTCTGAAAGGTTTTCAATCACACGTCTGCTAAACTGCAAAGAGGTCGCGATCTTCAGCGTTTATTTATTTCTCTGGGCCTGAGAAATATAATCCTCTCTAAACATGTTAACACATTCGTTATTCACTTTGCTGCAGACAAAAACCAAAACAGATACACGTGATGTTTTTATTTATCGTGAAACGTTCTCAAAGGCGAAGCAATCTTGAGTAAATGTTTATCACTTTCTTCAGCATATATGAGTATATAAAATGGGGAACCTTGTAGTGTGATGATCAACGAGTCAGTCTCGCAGGTCACTTAGGACTGAGTTTCGTGTTCGATCATCTATACATTGTCAATACTTGTAATCTTGTGCCTAAGCAACACGTATTAATTCATTTAATTGAGTTCCACGCCATGGGGTTAGGCTCAAGCGAAATAGTCTCGCAGATTACAAACTACGAAGTAGTGGATTCGATTCTCACTGGATGACCCGTACTTGCAGTTTTATGTCAGGTTTACGCTACTCTTTGTTAAAATTTCTCTCTCTCTAGACCACTACAGTTAAGTATCGATCATTCTGCCTAATGTGTAGATGATGATTGATTAATTGATTGATTTTAACGGTAAATCAACTCGTCTAGGGTTATTTTAAGACTAGAGGTTATTGTACGTTCATATTAAGAATTTTTGAGCTCTTATTTTTTAAGAGTTTTGTATTTTTTATCTTTTTTTATTTTTGTTTATGTTTTTAACCCATAGTTCTATCTAATACAAATATTTTCAAACATATATCCCTTTGACCTATAGACGAGAGTCTACAGGTACCACCACTATGGGTCAGTGGACTCGACATTGATAGCAATGAAGGGATACTTCCTGCTACCACAAATATGCAAAACTGAGGCCTCACAATCAGATTAATTTTAGTGTCATACCTTGGATAGCCCCTTTTTGGTAGAGAGTCGAACCCTTCTGTAGGGGATACAACGACGTATTTTAAGTGACCATCGATGGGACAGATTATTTCTGAGAAATTATGAAATTTTACACTCTCCGCAATAACTACTTCCATCTTTTCATTTATTATATAACTGATTGCTAATTTTTTTTGTCGTTTTTTTTTTGTGATGGTCAGATTTCCCTGCGTACAGATACTACTCTCTGATCCTAGGAAGTGCTAATCCATACATAAATAATCTTGAAACTTTTTACGGGCAACATTCTCGCGGTAAACGAAAACAAACTGGTCCGTTAATGGCTTTATGGCTGGGGCTATCAGGTTTAAAGAGATGTTCCTTATTTTCAAGGATGCTCACCAACCCACCGAATTGCCCAGTCGGCTGGGGCTGTAGAATACACCGACTGCTTCTTTGCAGAGGGGTAAGACCCCCCCTAACGAGTGTCCTGGATATGACGCGAAACAATCCGATGGTGAGGTTCCAGCAATGCTAGAGCTTTGGGGAATGCGGAGTACCCCTTCATTGCCATCGCTCCCAGGTCCACTCTGGCCCGGAGTGGTAGCACGTGATAGGGCCCTATCTATGGGTTAAATAGAACTAACAGTATACTTATGCTAAAATGAATTGAGTAAACTGAATAACTTGAAATAGAAACGTTTTTGACAATTAAAACGTACTTACACTTAAACTGCATGCTCATGCTTAACTGAATTATTTCAAATAGGACTTTTTTTTTCGACATTAAAACTGTATTTACACTTAACTGAATTGTTACATATAACTGCTTGAATAGTTTGAAATGGAAATGTTTTTGACAATTAAACTGTGTACTTATGTTAAACTGAACTATTTTCAATAGAACAGATTATTTACATAAAAATGGATTTGGCGTTAAATAACCCACAAAGGTTGATATGCCATAAAATCAAACAAACCAAACCAACCCACCGAATTGTCACAGAGAAGGCTGGATGATAAATGTCCAGTTATGTTCAATCTTTAAAACTCTTTGGCACGCAATAATGATCGGATATTTGATCATTTGAGAAAAGCAACAAATTTCTGATCTAATTTGAAGAGTTCGAACTATCTGGAGACAGAAAATCACTAATAACAAGCCCTTTAGAGAGAAAACCTACACATTATATGGGCCTCAGCTGGTTTTAAATTGCGACACAAGCCAATAATTGCTGTCATTGATATGTCATAAAAGATGCTTCAAAAGATTTTCTCCTTGCGTAAAATAGCTGACCAGATTTGAGGGCGAAAGAAAATAAACTCAGTTTAGGTTGAGACAGAAATTAATCAAATATGATATTAGTATCGAAAAAAAGGAAAAAATCATTTAATCAGATGTAATCGAACCAAATACTCAAGTGGGATGGGAATTTTCAATTTCATTCTTGATTTAATTTTTTTTTACTTAATAATTACCATTATTTTCGTCAAAATAACAGGTTTAGAGAACGTGTATGACATTAAAAGAAATTACTATTGACACAGTTTCCAAACATATTAAGATACGAGTCTCTTAGGTACTTCGACCAAAGGAAAACTCACAGGAAAATTGAAAGAATACTAAGAAATTGTTAATAAAATATGCTTAATATATATATATATATATATATATATAAATATATATATATATATATATATATATATATATATACTCATTCAGTTTTCTAAGCCGGTTCTACATACGCATTTAGCACTTTTTATATCTATTTTATTGCGAATCGATTCTAGTTTTAATTTATGAAGGGCGCTCCTTTATCAAACATGACGTTAGGAAATTTTATCCTATTGCAGAAAATACAGTGAATAAAGCATTACAATAAGTTAAAGTATGCATGGATATACGAGATTAGGTTTGGTTTGGTTTTATGGCATATTAACTTTTGTTGGTTATTTAATGTCAAATCCGGTTTATACGTATATATTAAATATATATGATTTTAAACACATTTTGTAGATATACAAAATAAAGTAACAAAATTTAGGTTTGGTTTTATTCAATGGTTTATCAACCATTGTTAGTTATTTAATACTAAATCCTGTTTTTATGCATATGTTAAAGATAGGAACTGTAAACTCATTTTGTAGACACACACAGTTAATTGATCCAACTGTTCTTTTTCTAACAATTTAAATTAGCATAATTCAACAAAGTTAACTGGTTCCAAGAGTTGTTATATATCCCTAAGAATCCAATTAAATATCAGTCATTTGTTTCCACACAGTTAAATGATTTAACAGTTCTATTTCTAACAAATCAATTTAGCATAAGTTATTTGTTTGCATTCCGTTTGAATGTCAAACAGTTCTATTTGACCCATAGACAGGACCCTATTAGGTTCTACAACTCCTGGCCAGAGTAGACCTAGAAGCGCAGGCAATGAAGGGGTACTCCACATTCCTCAAAGCTCCCGCATTACTGGAATCTTACCATCAGATTGTTATGTGTCATAAACAGGACACGCATTGGGGGAGTCTTACCCCTCTGCAGAGATGGAGTCGGTTTATTCTAAAAACGCAGTCTACTGGGGTTGATATACCAGAAGAAAACCTTTGAATTATCCAACAAAGAGATATGGATTAAGAAGGTAACTGAAAATAATTACGATGTGCCAATTGGGTCATTTGACAGGGCCGAAATTGATATGTTCGTGGGTTGCCTACTGTTGTAGAATTTTAAACCTACAGCAGACCCCGGCTATCACGGTCTTTACCGGGATGATGATCTTATTATTTTGGACAATAGAAACCTGACAAAATGGATTATAACACGAAAAAACTCCACAAGTTCTGTTTCGTATTAAATATCCAAAGAAATTTGAAAGTTTCTGACTTTGTAGATATTTCTTTAAATCTGATGTAACTGTGTCTCCGATCAAAACACCTAACCAAAAGATTTGTTATATCAACGCAAGATCAAATCACACTAATCAGGTGTTTAAACATGTCTCCGACGGTATGAGTAGATTATCTAGATGGTTGGTTGAGTTCTATGACATATCAACCATTGTAGGTTATTTAAAAATAAAAATCCATTTTAGATACAACAACGGTTCTATTTCAAACAAATCAGTTTAGCATAAGTACACAGTTTACATATCAAAACAGTTCTATTTCAAACAATTCAGTGTAGCATAAGTACACAGTTTAAATGTCAAAAAAGTTGTATTTCAAATAACTCAGTTTAAGAAAAGTACAGTTTTTTGTTTACACACCGTTAACTGTCAAAAACAGTTTGATTGCAAATAATTCAGTTTAACGTTAGTACACAGTTTAGTTCTATTTGACCTATAGATAGGACGCCATCAGGTGCTACCATTTCGAGCCAAAGTAAGCTTGGGAGTGATGGTAATAAATGGGTACTCCGCATTCCCCAAAGCTCCAGTCCCACTGGAACCTCACCATCAGATTGTTTAGTGTTATATCCAGGGCACTCGTTGGGGGAGCTTTGCCCCTCTGCCGAGATGCAGTCGGTTATTCTACAGCCACAGCTGACAGGGCCACTCGATTATGCTGTAATTCTTTTAATATCGACATTTTCAACAAGAAAGAAGGTGAATATGAACAAGCTCTTAAAAACAGATCGAACATAACAAGCCTTTTACATAATGCTTACTAATAACAAACTGACGCAGACGAGAGGAGAAAAAATAGATCAAGTAATATTTTGTGTTTTGCACCTCCGTCTCCCTTAACATGACCGTCAAAAATAAATTGAAAAGTGACTTTTTTCAAAAATAATAAAGAAGCATTTTCTAGCCAAAAAAGAATTGTATAAAACATCTCACAAGAATACTATTAAAATGAGCTACAGCTGTATGGTAAATGTTACCAGCCATATCAACCAAATTAATAAGATTGAATTAATTAAGATGTAATGGAACGAAGAACTACCGTGCAATTGTAATAAAAAAAATGAAGAGGCTGCTTGATGGTAAGGTGAATGCAGTGTATACAAGACTTACGTGGTGCCTTCAATAAGTTTCCAGACTTTTTTGTACAGGCATTTAAAATTGTCGTAGACTCTTGAAAATTCTGTATATTATTGCTATATATCTTATAAGATGACTGACCAATTTTTAGGATTTCAAGTTCAAATGAACAGCTACAGCAGGAATTGGAATACACCCTACTACTAAAGCCCGATTGTCACAGCTGGTGAATTTCAAAAATGCAATCTGGACGTGAGGACACTTTAGAAGAACGATATGCAATAAAATTATGTTTTAAACTTGGAAAAAATACCACAGAAACGTATGGAATGCTTCAGACTGCTTTTGGAGCATCTTGCATGAATCGAGCAACAGTGTTTGAGTGGCATAAGAGATTCAAGGAGGGCAATGAGTCTGTGAGGGATGAGGGATGATGAGGCATTTTCACTTGGACAATGTACCAGTTCACATCTCCATCCTTGTCACAGACTATTTGACCAAGATGGGTATCAAGACAGCTCCTCATCCTTACTATAGTCCAAACCTTGCTCCCTGTGACTTTTGGTTATTCCCTAAGCTCAGAGGCTGTCGCTATGAGACAATTGAGGAGATGAAAGGGGCTGTGACGAAGGTCATTGAAACGCTCACACAAGAGGAATTCCATGGGACCTTTCAGAAGTTGTTGGAACGGTACAACAAGTGCATTGCAGCCGGAGATTACTTCGAAGGGGACTAGAGTTTCATGTGTGTACTATCAATAAAAGTGCCCATGTGAAAAAAGTCTGGAAACTTATTTAATGATCCTCGTATATACAAATGGACAGGTAAAATAAAATAAAAAAAGAGTACCTGGCTTTTACACTAGGTACTTTGAAAAACGGTTTTCATAACCATAAAAGCAGATTTTTACGTGCTAAATAAGTTTGCTCTCTAAATAAGTTTGGGACATTAAAAACAAATATGGCGTAGACCCTATCTTGAAGCGGGAAATTCTTTAGAGAGCTCATAATTACAAGGCGTGAGGTAAATTTTTATTCTTCTGCAAAGTGGAAAAGCTGACTATTAGCCGTAAGTAAAGTTAGCGACTTAAGTCGAGGGTGACTCGAAAGCTCCTCTTTCAATAGCCACTACACTGAAGTGTAGAGGAGGGCACTACTCCTTTCCTTGGATTGCTCCACTTCACCCTGGATCTTCACCTAATAGTGCTGAGTGCTAAGCAAGGTGGCATCAAGTACCAGTTTTTGAGTTTTTGGTATGATTCGACCGGGGATTGAACCCTGGTCTCCGGGACCATTGGCGAACACTCTACTCATTTGGTCATTGGCCCGAATGACTTTTAGAAACGTAACTTAATGCTGAGAATTATCAAATCAAAGACCTGCGATACTGAACGGATGTCAGCACAAAAATGAATATGCTGATTAAAAGCTAAATGTGTGCTTTGTTCTATGGTAGTTTTACTGTGTTTTGGCATATTTTTCTGTTTGTACCAATAGCTCTCTGGCAGAATCTCCCTGAAGATATTTATCCGTGTCTCCTACCCAGGATTTGACACAAGGTCTTTTATTTTGTAGGGATTAGGCGAGGGGAACGTCGCTTACGAGTGCTGACTCTTGCTCTGGTCATAGATCCACTAGGAACAATGTGAAACTATGCTAGCTATTGTCCAGTTTTCCGGCACGATGCCCGGTGACCTTGCTGGTCATAGATTCGCTAGACCTGAAAGTATTGTGCAATGTGAATCTATGCTTGTTATTGTTTGCCACCCGGTACGAAGGGCCGCCGCAGACTGACAGTTTCCCTGAAGATACTTTTGAGTGAAACCCGAGTAATAAGCTTCTACAATTTATTTGGTTATCTCACCACCTCTACTTTTTAAATATTTGTGGTATTACGACTTACTCGGTGTTTGTTTTTTTTTTTTTTGTTTTTTTTTTTTTTTCGACCCACTCAATTTTGTTACTCGTTTGGTGTTTTCTTTTCTTTTTTTTTCCAAACGAGTCAGGGAGAAATCCTCGAAGCGTCAGAGTTAAATTACTAGACTGCAGCCTCGAAGTAAACAAGTTCGAACTCCAGTCCAATTATTACTTTCACTTTCGGACGAATAACCTTGGGAAAGGTATGAACCCCCTTTAAACTTTACAATTATGAGTTAAATAGAACCACGATTATTCTTCTACAAAGTTGGCTTTTGCATTAAATAAACCAGGAAGTGTGATATGCCATTAAACAAAAAAACAGACAACTCATTTTCATTATATATACATATATATATATATGTATGTGCGTGTGTGTGTGTGTGTGTGTGTGTGGTATTAATAACAAATTGGGAAAATATTTGGTAAAAGATGTTTATTTTTTATGATATGTTGGTGGTGGTAACAATGTAGCGTTTGTGTTTGATCCAACGTAAATGTTTGTTAATTTTATGTTCTGTGATGATCAATTGAGCCAAAGTTGGAGATAAATTAATTTTTCCAGATTTTTGTAGTATTGTTTCAATTAGAAGAATAACTGCCGATTCTATGGCTAATCGTTTCTTTTTATTTTTATAATTTTTACTCCCTTTAAATTAAAATTAGTGTTAGTCAAAGGCTCGGGAGACCGGGGTTAAATCCCTGGTCGATTCATACCAAAGATTAAAAAATGATACTAAATGCCGCCTTGCTTAACGCTCAGCGTTATAAGGTATGGATCAAGGGTAAAGTGGAGCAATCCAGGAAAAAGGAGTAGTGCTCTTTCCTACAACTGGGCGTAGTAGCTATTGAAAAGGGAGCCTTCGGGTCACTCTCAACTATGGTCGCCAACATTACTTTACTTGTGTGACGGTGCATAAAATATTTATCTCATAACGAGATTTTATTTTACGAACGTGTGATGTCGGGGCAGTCTGGCATTTGACCCCTCGCAAAATAAGTCCTAGTTAAGATTCCTTTTTCGGGCACATGGGAACTGGCAGATAATGTGGGGGTTAATTTGGGACTAGACTGACCGCCGCTGGCAAAGGAGGTTCCAAATTTCACTTTACACACACCCACCAAGCCAATTCGTTTTCCTACCCCCTAGGATAACGGAAAACAATGGACTTCTAGGTTGAAATAAAATATTATTATTCACTGTAGTCGGCAATTGCAATTTCCCGTGTAATGTTTTTAAAGGCGAATAGGACTGAACTGAATTGCTTGAAATTGGACTGTTTTGACATTTTAACTGTGTATTTATCATAAACTGAATTGTTCGAAATAGAACTGTTTATATGTATAAAAATGGATTTTGCATTAATAAGCAACATAGTTGATGTATCATGAAACTAAATCAAACCAAATCAATAAATGTTTGATTAAAAAGTACCAGACAGTAGACTAGATCTAGTGTTAGTTAACAAGAACTTGTCGTCTAGTGGTTTTTGCTGTTCCAGAGTGAAAATAGAATAAAGCGAAAAATACACAAATACTTGTCAGAAAACTGTATAAGCTATTGAGCATAAAAGTGACTGTGATATCAGTCGTAGTTGGAACTCTTTGAACAATCCACAAGTACCTGGGAAAGAGATAGGAGTGACCGGAGATTAGAGGAAGAATCGAGACCATCCAGACCACAGCACCTTCAAGATCAACTAGAATACTAAGAAAAGCCCTGGAGATATGAGGAAACTTGCTGTCACTAAGACTTCCGTGAAAAACCACCAGTTTAAAATGATATAAAAGAAGCTCGCAATGAGTTAGCTAATAAGGATAAATAATATCCATCTTAATTTTTTATTTATTGCGGACTTTTTGTCCTCATCTTGGTAGTTTTTTGTGTTGTTTCTTCTTTCACTACGTTTCGGCCAAATTTCACCTCTGGCCTTCTTCTACCAAGATGAGGACAAAAAGTCCGCAATAAATGAAAAATTAATTCTCAGATTAAGAAGCCTAATCTCAAAATAATTCCAATTAAAGGCAATATTCATCTTGTTTTAGATGTTCTAATAGCGTACACAAGCGTTACGATTCTGGCAATTTTGATGCATTATTTTAAACTGGATCTCAAAGACATTGAAGGTGCTCGTAAAATTTGTGAAGTTTAGTTTATTTAACGGCATATTAACATCTTATGAGTTATTTGATGCCTACTTTTGATTCATTTTCAAATTTTTTATAATAGACCGAACAATAATTTAAACGTTCCATTGCAATCCCTTTTTAAAATCGTTCTTTTTTATTTGTCAATAATACTTTTAACATAGTTATATCATTATTATTCTTGGCAAGATTTTCCCACCATCGTTGGTCGGTAATCTTTCATTGAAGCCTGAGTGTCAGCAAGTCACCTCAGGTCTCCAGGACTCTTCTCAGTATTCTAGCAGTTCTCAACAACATCTAGATGGTTTCAGTTCTTCCTCTGATTTTTAATTCTTCCAGCATTATTATTTACTTCTTGAGAGTTTTTCATATCAGCGTTAGTTGATGGTATTTCACTGGAGTTTGAATCATAGCAAGTCTTCTTAATCTCCTGGACTCTTCTCAGTATTCTGGCCGATCTCCATAATGCAGTAGTTTGGACAGTCTCAACTTGTCCTCTTATTTCCAAGTACTCCAGTCCTTGTACCAGTCCTTTCGTGACTGTAGCAAGAGCACCAATTATAACTGGTATAACTGTCACTTTCAAGTTCCACAGTTTTTTCAATTCACTTGCAAGGTCGAGGTACTTATCCTTCTTTTCCCTTTCTTTCAGTTTTGCTCTGAGGTCAGCCAGGACAACAAAGTGCACAATTGTGCAAGTTCTCTTTATTATCATTATTATTATTAGGTCCGGTCGTCTGGCCGAGATAGGTGATCCGTTTGTATCTCAAAATCCCAGTGGAGTTTGTACGTCTCATTCTCCAGGACAGATGTTGGGTTTTGCATATAACATTTGTTCGTATGATCAAATTTGAATTTCTTGCACAAATCCAAGTGGATGACCTTCCCCATACAATCGTATCTAGTCTTATACTCCTTCTGTGCTAATTTCCTACATTCGCTTATTATGTGATTGATCTTTTCGTCTCCATCACCACATAACCTACATTTGATGTTTTGTTGCGTCTTATCTATTCTTGCTTTGTTATGGTTGGACTTTATGGCGTTATTTTGACTTACTTGAAACGTCCATAGAGTTGTTTTCCCCATTTTTGCTTTCTATTTTTATTTATTGACTTTTAATCCTCACCAGCTAGGGCTGAATAATAATAATAATAATAATAATAATAATAATAATAATAATAATAATAAAATAGGAATTGTTACTTGGAACCATATAATTGTGTACAAGTTATTAGTATCAGAACACACATGAATCGTTCCCAGTTATATTGTTTCAAGTCCAATCATACATTCCAAGTACTGTAGGAGCTCCTCAGTGATGTCATGCCTTCATTGCTGATTTCGGATCATTAAACATCATATTGGGTCCGGACGTACCAAGCCGGCTCCCTAATCTGTGCTACATGTGGGCTCTTTTTTTCTTTTCCCGCAGAATTTGTACTTTTATTGTTATCTTTGCTCACGGCTGCACTTTTCTGGTATGTTGGTCCATTTTTTTTAACTCACCCCTTTACTTTGAATTGCTAATACTAATACTATTTTTTGCCATTGTTTATTGACTTAGTTTTTAAACATAATTTATTATTTAACCTGTCTATAATTAGCTATATTCTTTGCGAAAATTTTATCGAAACAATCTATGCTCGTCAATAGTAAGCTATTCTCATATCTGAAAATTAAAACTAAACTAGTTATTTCTATCGAATACTAATAATTCATAAACAATTATATGGTTTCAAGTAACTCTTCCAATTCAAATGATTTCTTAGAGCACAGTTCTTAGAGATCTGAGGAGACTTGCAATCACTCTGATTTTTGTAAAAAAAAAAAAAAAAGAACCCACATTGTATGAGAAACTCGCATAATTATCAGATTTTTTTTTGTGTGTGTGTGGAGCGCCAAATATTTGGGAGAAATGTTGAATTCATCGGGATCTACAAACCTTACCAAACCAGTAAATCTGCCTTTATTTGCCCCAAAAAGAGAATTCTTTTCTACGGTGGAATCCTCCATAAATACAAACAATAAAGGATACAAAAAAAAACGTCTGTTCCATTTTAAATATAGAACTGTCAACATATATGTGTCGTGAAGGGAAAGAGGATAACGCATTCACAACATCTGTAAACACTGCTGTTTGTATAGAAGATTTGTTGGTTTAGACTTTCCATGTTTAAAGTGACCATCTATGTCTGGCACTTTCTTCTGATTCACACTGGATACTGAACGTCATCGTGAAGTGTACCTTGGGTTATTTTTAGGCCACTTTGCTCAGTAGCTTTCAGGTAAGTATCCACCCTGTTGTCGGGCACGTGAAATCCGCTGTCTATTCCCCTACCGTAAGGTAAGTCCTATCCCCCACTCCAAATTAAGGGTATCCTGAGTATATCCCTAAACTGTATCTGGTAGTGAGGCTCCTGTTATAAAGTTCTGGGTAGTGTAGAGTACTCACTGATTGCTATTACTCTCAGGTCCACTTTGATCCAGAGTGGTTGTACCTGTCAGGATCCTATCTATCAGTCAAATAGATCTGTTTACTAATTATCTATTTTAGATTGAAATAATTCATATGATATAGTAATTTACCAAGCTTTTTACTAAGATGTTGTACAAGGCCGTATAAATGCGGCACCCAATTTGAATCCATCTCGCTCGTTAGAGTTTGCTTGTTGTTGTGGCCCAGGAAGGGGTCACAAAGAGAACAGGACACCACGGTTATAGTATAGGCATACAAGAACAAAGGATGGTAACAAGAACATAGGACGGTAAGCTAGTTCACATAACCGCGCGGGGGCGAGGTTAGCTTCCGAATCTGGACTGGCTTCGTATTGCTGCGTCTTCTGGTATTATGGAGAGTGGTTGAGTCCATTAGTAGGTGATTCCGCCACAACACTTGTCTAGCTCCCTAACCATTGCACCATCCAAAGTGCCTATACTTGATATCATATAACTGTATACCAAAACTCTTTGGGAACTGGAAAAAAATGTAATTATAAATGTACAATGCACACAATTTTCCAACCTCTTGGCATGAGATAACTCCAGATGAATTGACATGCCGTTAAAATCAATCAGTCAGGTGAGTGAACTGAAAAGTTAGTAGGCTTAAAATGTCATTTGATGAAGTCATATCTGCTTGTGATGACTTTGTTTGACCATGGAATCCAAGCACTGCAACACCGATGGAAGAACTGTGAGAACTGCAGGAGAGGCTGTTGAAAAATAAACCTCATTTGGTAACATTCTATGAGAGTATCTAGGTCAGACTATAAACTTTTCAGTCGATCCTCGTATCGTAAGTCAACAATACCAAGGTGAAGTCCCTGAGGTGTAGTGGGGGAGTACGGAGCACTCCTTCATTCCCTTTGCTCTCAGGTCCACTCTGACCCGGCGTGGTAGCACTTGATACGGCCCTATCTATGGGTTAAATAGAACTAACGGCATACTTATGCAAAATTGAATTGTTTGACTAAACTGAATAGCTTGAAATAGGAATCTTTTTGACAATTAAACCGTACTTACATTTAAACTGCGTGCTTATGGTAAACAGAATTATTTGAAATAGAACTGTTTTGTGACATTGAAACTGTATTTACACTAAACTGAATTGTTTAACATAGAACTGTTTTGACAATTAACTGTGTGTAAACAAAATCTGTACGTATACTAAACTGAATTAGCTGAATTAGAACTGTTTGAATAAAGTGAATAGTTTGAAATAGAAATGTTTTTGACAATTTAACTGTGTACTCATGCTAAACTGAATTGTTTGAAATGGAACTGATTATCTACATAAAAATGGATTTGGCGTTAAATAACCTACAAAGGTTGATATACCAACCAACCAACCATGTATGGAAGAGGAAATGAGTATTCCTTTTTTTAAACAATTTCCAGATGAACAAGACAGATCCGGTAAGACGAACACCAGCGTTTGTTTACAACCGAGCTTAACATTTATTTGGCTGTAAAGGAATTCAAACTAAATAGATATACTTACGAATTTGCTTAAAAACTGTTTCAGATTTAACTGTGAGTTATCGTAAAACTTGTTAAATTTACATAAAAATTCAATCAAAAATTAAGTAAATAAATATTCTTCGGAGTGTGTAGATTTTTGTGTATGCTAAATACAATTAATCTCAAAAAAGTTGAACTCAGGAGTGAAAATGCACAGGAGAGAACATAAGACATAGCTTCGTGTTTATTTTCTGTTTTGAAATTTATAATAACTGATTATACGCATCAGACCACCATGAAGTAAGTAAAACGAATCCTCACGAGAGAAAAGTTTTTATTTTCATTTTATTTTTTATTACTTCAGTAATCAAATGTTATTAAAGGCGTCGTCAGATACTCTTTGTTTGATTTTAGACTAAGGAACTGACTCATCTCAACTTTGATCACATAGTAACCTTTTATAATGTTTATAGTCCTATTTATGCTTTTCAAGTGGGAAGTGTTAAGACTATATCATCGTAAAATTGTCTATACCAATTGTCTAGTACAAAAATAATTCAACAAATGAGAAAGAGAGAGAGAGAGAGAGAGAGAGAGAGAGAGAGAGAGTGTGTGTGTGTGTGTGTGTGTGTGTGTGTGTGTGTGTGTGTGTGTGTGTGTGTGTTTACGTTGGTGTCAGTTTAAAGATTGATAAACTTTTACATAGAAATTTATGGCTAAGATCAGAAACTTTTTTCTACATTTAATTCGCGTATAACAAAGTGTGTTCAAAAAGTATTGTGACTTAACGTGTATTTAGCAAGAAAGAAATGAACAATGTATAAAGCATTAATTTTGTTAAAAATGGGTCTCTTTGCATTCAGCACATTCCAGATAGTTTTATTATTCCTCCTGGTTGAGGCAACTCTGAAATAACGAATTCGAATTCAGGATCGTCGTATTTCTTTCATAGTCCTCCGCTTCCTCATATCGTACCATTGGGACAGATTTTTAAGAGTGAGGTTCGGTGAATATAGATAGGTTGCTCCGAAGCTACAAACCGACGAAGATGTTCACAATCCTTGAAACGGTTCTAGAAGTCTTTAACTGACATCGCCTTAAAGCGCTCGTGGCGTAATGGCCATCGTCATAATAAATGGACTCGGTGACTCGAGTTCAATTTCTAGATGAGTCTGTTTACATTTCACATAGCGCTAATACTCTTGGGAAAGTTGTGACTCTTTTATTCACCCTCCATACACATACAGCTACGAGTAAATAATATAGTAGATTGCTCACTTTAAATTTGGTATGGCAACCGTTCTAGAAGGAAATCTCTGAATTGAAACCAGTTGTATCCCACTTAGAAAATTGACTTTGTGTTACATTCTGCTAGTGGCGAAGGAGCTGGATAAATACACCTGTTGCACACTCTAAATAGTTCCCAAATGCTAACCATGAAGCCGGATCTTGATTTTAGGGAAATTGTAACAAGAGTTCTGATGAGAAGAGCAAACCCAGCTAAATATTTTTGTGTTCCATTTTTGGGGAATAATTAGCCATATATATATATATATATATATAGGGACAGGCAAAATGATCTGACACACCTGATTTAAATCCGTGCGATTTTTTTTTCTCTGAGGATACCTCAAGTCAAAGGTATACTGTAATCGCCCTCAATCTATTGAACAACTTAAAGATGCAATTCGTCAAGAAATTAATGCCATTCCACATGAAATGACCCACCGAGTTATTGATAACTTTCGTGAACGCCTTCGAAAGACAATAACGGATCCTATTTGATTTAATTTTCAAAACCTAATGAAACAGAATGGCATTATATGTACTTTTCGAAAATAAAAACACTTTTTGGTTTCTTTACTTTATTTGTCTTTTATTAAACCTACAAATATGTCAGATCATTTTGACTGACCCTGTGTGTATATATATATATATATATGTGTGTGTGTGTGTGTGTGTGTGTGTGTGTGTGTGTGTGTGTGTGTGTGTGTGTATGTAGTAATCCAAAAAGCCTAAACTGAACAGGAGTTCTTTTAGGCGAACATGAACTGAATGTTTTCACAAAGTTTAAAGTTAGTATTGATCAACCGATTTTTAACCTGGGTGGTCCCAAACTGAAACTGAAATTCAGCTTTGTTCACTGCAGAATTCAGGCCTTCCTCAATGTTTCTAAGACGTGATGAGTAAAGAGTTTTAATCAGCCACGTTCGACTTGGACGTTGAAAGTGATGTTCGATTCAGAGTTGTATTTTTTCTATATTTGTTGTCTCATCATAGCTAGACATCATTTTGCCCAACTATTTTATTCATAGCATAAGGAAGGAGAGAAGAGATTCTTTGATATCTTCCCAAAGGCTATTAATACGAAGAGAACATAAATATAGTCAATTGCAAAATGAACTTAGCTCATGGGCTTCTATTACGTCACCCTCACAGATATGTGTGCACGTGTGTGTGTTAATGGATTAATTGGTTGATTGGTTTCTTTTACGGCATGTCAGCCTTTTTTGGTTTATTTGATACTCAAGCCAATTAAACAATTTTGATCTCATATTATACATGATGTGCAAATACTTTACATTCATTTTAAACTGATAAGGACTTTATTATTCGATAAAATATCAACCCACCCCACAAAAAAGAAAACGAGTGAATGTATTGATAAAAATCACAATGATTTTAAACTGGTAAACATTTCTAACATATTGATTGTTTAATTGATTTTAATGGCATTTTTATGCGCCGAGGTTAGGAAATCGCGTTCATTGTACGTTTATACTTATATTTTTTGTATGTTTGTTTCTTTATGGGTTTTTTTTTGGGGGGGGTTACACACAGTTATATGATATCAAGTATTCCTATCTAATACAAATAATTTTCACACAGTTGTATGGTTTCAGTATTCTTATTGAATAAAAATATGAACAGATCTATTTGATAAGCAAATAGAACCCTGACAAGTACTCTCACTGTGGATGAGAGTAGACCTGGGAGTAATGGGAAAACTCTAGAACTGGAATCTTAGCACCAAATACAATCGAAAGTCATACCCAGGTAACTCCTTTCTGGGGGAAAAGGGGTCTTACTCTTTGTAGGGGATATAGTCAGCCTAGAGCCGACAAAGTTGATTTCATAATTTGTAACAATATTCTTTAATATTTCCTGTAGTTCAAGATCATTTTAAACATTACCTTAAACAGATATATTCGACCAATAGATGGGACCTTAACAGTCCTTGAGTGAACCTGGAAGTAATCGAAACGAAGAGTTACTTCACACTCCTCAGAGCTACCGGAGGCGCCTTTGGTGGTGTAATCGTTAGCAAGCTCGACTAGCAAACCTACACGAATGAGTTCGAGTCTCATTGGGTGCCCCTTTCATATGGCCCTGTGCCACATCTAAGCAAAAAGCTTAGTAAATTACCTCCTCAGAGCTACCGAGCTAGAGCGTCTCCCCTGGATGCAGATTTGTATCATAACTCGATTGAGTTATTTTAAGACCTTATGCAAATTAGCATGCAATTATAGACCTACACAGGTTTGCATGAAAATACATTCGTGTGGACATTCGGTTTGTACGCTTTTATGGATATTCACACTCTTGTATACCAAAAAATACATACGTAAACATTCCTTAAATTATACATTTGAATATGTCCAGTTTATTGTCTTCACTTTATGATTCATTGTACCGCAAAACACTTAAAATCTTTTAGTATACTCACTCGAATTAATTTTATAGATTTGTCTTTGCGAACAGGGGAATAACAATACTTAAACTTGTTTATTTCTTTAAGTAGTTAGCGACCTTAGTCGAGGGTGACCCGAAGGCTCCCTTTTCAATAGCTACTACATAGAGATGTAGGGGAGGGCGCTACTCCATTCCTAGGATATCCAGGCTATTGGCCTAATGAGTAGAGTGTTCGCCAATGGTCCCGGAGACTGGGTTTCAATCCCAGCTCGAGTCATACCAAAGACTCAAAAAATGGTACTTGATGCCGCCTAGCTTAACACTCAGCATTATAAGGTAAGGATCAAGGGTAAAGTGGAGCAATCCAGGGAATGGAGTAGCACCCCCATCTATACCTAAGTGTAGTAGCTATTGAAAAGGGAACCTTCGGGTCTCCCTCGACTAAGGTCGCCAACTTTACCTACTTTTTATTTCTTTAAGCAGAGAAAGATTTTTCGTTTTCTTCGTAAATTGAACGAGGGTGTATATTATTCAAACACACAGAAACATTAAAATAACAGGGAAAACATATATGTGATATAATGATCCTTACAATGTTCTGTGGATTGTGTCGGTAATGATCAAACAAATAATGTCTGTTACGTAATATTTTTTTAATTTAAAACCCTTTTACACATGAGTTTTTTGATATGCAAGAAATACACGAAAATAAAGTTTTTTCAACCAAATAGTTTTCAAGATTACCCACCCACCAACGAAAAGGTCTAGAATATGCAAATTGCATCTCCTGCGGAAGGGTACTCCCCCCACACACACACAAGTAGGGTGTGCTGCGTTTGACAGTAAACTGCATCTGGTAATGAGGTTCTAGTTCTGGGGCGCTTAAGATTGGGGAGTTATACCTTTGTTGCAATTACTCCCTAGTCCTCTCTGATCCACAATTGTGGTAATTGTTAGGGTACCATATATGAGGGTGGGAATAGATTTCTTTGAGATAATGAGGGGTTTAACAGTTTATAATAATTTTGAAGGTACATTTTTGTACCGTATGTTATTGGACACCATAATTGTTGAACCGACTTCGGCATAAAATAACCTCACGAAGGTTAAAACCAACCATCTATTACAACTATGTATTTTTGACAGTAGTAAACAATAAACGGATAAAGCAAGATCGTTACATGTCTCTTTAGGCGCGTTTAGCGTCTTAAAAATGGAATCAGCGACTCGAGTTCGAATACTGAACGAGGATGTGTGTGTTGCACTTCGTATTAATACCTTTGAGAAAAGCATGAGTCCATATGTTCTTCACACAACTATGAATAAATTATAGAACAGACTTTGTTCTTTATCTTAATTTGGCAACCAGTCTTGGAGAAGGAAAACTCTGAATTCAAACTATCTTTACTCTATTTAAAAATTAATCATGTGTCACATGTGGCGGAGGGGTTTGGTAAATTCATATGTGGTGCTGGTGTAAAAGATGAATTAACATCCTGCAAGTCACATTAAACTGATTCCAGGCTACCAAAACCAACAAGGAATTATCCATCATCTCTGATGAAAGAGCTGATAATGAAATATTATTTGGGACACCAGATGTTTATATTTGACTGAGGGTTACGGAGAAAGTTCAAGTTGAAATACGGAAAAATACTTTGGAAATTTAGGTATCTGATTACTTCGTATATACGATAGGCACCTCTGGTGGTGTAGTGTTTAGCAAGCTTGTCTAACAAACCTATACGAGTGAGTTCGAGTCTCATTAGGTGTCATATTCATAAGGCTTTGTGCCACATCTAAGCAAAAAAATTTTTAGTAAATTAATAGACTAACAAACCTTTACAAGTGAGTTGGCTTCCCATTGGGTGCCCCATTCATACGGCTTTATGCCATATCTGAGCAAAGCACTTGGTAAATTATTACTTCGTATGTATAATTTTAGTATATGATTTGTTGTTAGTATATATATATATATATATATATATATATATATATATATATATATATATATATATATTATATATATATATATAATGTTTTCAGTGAATGGAAGCTTTCGAGTTGAACAATTCCAATCTATTAAGTCCGGATAGTCAGTAGATATACCCAGGACAAATAGTAACAGAAATAAAAAGAATTGTATTTGGTAAACGAAAAGATGTCCAGAGAATACAAAAAATTATTGAAAGTAATACTTTCTTTCTTCGTTTTCCTTGACTTTTTTAATGGCATATCAACTAAATCCATCCTTGCGTAAGAACAGCAGTGATAAATATTTGACCAGTTTCTAAGAAGAGTTTCAAATAATCTATTGAACTTTATTAGTTTACTCCCATCATGACAAATCTTCAGTCAGCTCCCCAGAAATCCCTGCATGTTTGTTTGGTATGGTTTCTTTGTTTAATCGCATATCAATCTTTGTAGGTTATTTAATGTCAAAACCATCCTTCTAGAAGAACAGTTGTGGTACTATTGAACTCATAGTTGGGAAGATAAGGGGTTTCATATCTTGCCCAAGGGCATTTTTCCGAAAGTGAACGTAATTGCGCGACTGGAGTTCGAATTCACTTACTACGATTCCGCTGTCCAGCGCTTTGACCATTACACCTCGAAACACTCCCTCTCCTGCAAGTTGTTCGATAGACCGACAACTCCTGTTACAATATCATGATGTGTTCTGGAACGAAGACTTGTTTGATTTATTCCCTAACTTTTTTCACACTATACAGGCATTCGTTTCAACATAGTAAGCTGACCAGATGAGACAGATTCAAAGTTTGATGATGACAGCTAGTAACAATGTGGGCTATGCTATTAGCAAGATGTTGAAACTGTTAAATCTCACTAATTAGGACAAGAATTTCATTATTTCCTCAATAATTTGTCTTGGTTTTATCATTTGGGTTTTATGCTTGGTTGTTATACAATAAAAACTTTATGTGTCTGAAAGAAAACAAAACAAAATCAAAAACATTATGTAGTCTGATTTTATCACTTGTGTCACTAGAAGCTCTGCTGACTGTAAAAAGAAAAAAAAAGAATTGCAGTACGTGTTGTTCTAATTAACAGACTGCTTAATTTCAGTTGCAAATTTGTCCTGTTTCAGCTGCACATTCGTCTTAGATTGCTCAGACTAATAGGTTTATATGTATATATATAGTTTGGAGAATCAAATTGACATGTTATGCAAGAGGTCTAGCGTCATCAAAAAACAAATTATTTTATTACCAAAAACGAATTTACTTTCAAAAGAGCCTCTACAGTATATATATATATATATATATATATATATATATATATATATATATATATATATATATATATACTGTAGAACCTCTTATATATATATATATATATATGTGTGTGTGTGTGTGATAGATAAATGTATATTAGATTTTATATATTTAATGCCATGGAAGTTAGTCAGCTAAATATATAAAATCTAATATATATTTATTTATTACTATTATGTAATAGCTCTATCACAGATATTGAACACTCTCCAAATTATATCGCACTTGGTTCATCGCAAACCCACAAAGTGAATTACTGACAACCAACGCTGTAACGATAGATAGATAGATAGATAGATTGGAAAATCAGATTGACATGTTTTGCAAGAGGTCTTTTGTCATCAAAAACAAATTATTTTAATATCAAAAACGAATTTACTTTCAAAAGAGGTTCTACAATATATATATATATATATGTGTGTGTGTGTGTGTGTGTGTGTGTGTGTATGTGTGTGAGTGTGTGTGTGTGTATAGGGTGTTAAAAAAGTAATAATTGCAAACATTTGTTAAAACCATTTAATATATTGCTTTCTTACAGGACAGTTTTGTAAAGAGACGCTTGAAATTTATGATTGTAGTTTACAATCGTTTTATCACTTAAAATTAGACGCTCCATAAATATTTGTTCATCTTCACATTTTCAGTTCAGAAATGAGGACGTGTGCTTTTGTTCGGGTTAGTTTAAACTTT
This sequence comes from Sepioteuthis lessoniana, assembly GCA_963585895.1. Classification (NCBI taxonomy): domain Eukaryota; kingdom Metazoa; phylum Mollusca; class Cephalopoda; order Myopsida; family Loliginidae; genus Sepioteuthis; species Sepioteuthis lessoniana. The sequence goes on from OY757910.1 coordinate 83,333,645, forward strand.
GCTATAACTGAAGCTTGTAAAGAAACCTTTTCAATTGTATCAATAGAATAGATTTATCCAACTCCAACATCACGCCAGGATGCAACACAAGGTCAATTTTAAAGCAAAGTACAGCTGGTTTAAATTCTGAGTTTTCCTTCTCCTAGTCCGGTTGCAGTACTAAAGATAAAGAGCCCAGTCTGCCCTATGATTTACCCATAGCCTGAGAAACAACGGACGGATTCATGCCTTTGCTAAGGACGTTAGTGCAAAGTGAAATGTAAACAGCTTTATCCAGGTTTTTAGCTCGGGTCACCGATAACGTTTTCTACTTTCATAACCGTTTCGCTAACTGCGCTTCTACACACAATAGCTAGATTTTCTAGTTGGTGGTTATTTCTCAAGATATATCCTGTTTGCGTTATACAAGCACACAAAGTGCTTTGTCAATGGTTAATGTTTTTGGCATCCTAAATGACAGAGGACAACCTAGTTCTGCTGAAAGCCTTAATAAAAAAACAAACTTTTCTACAAAACTACGAGTGGCAATAGTGTTTTTTAAATGATTGTTTTGAAATTGTCTTTTGTTCACCCCAACTCACACACACATGTACCATCTCTTTCTCTCATGCATATACTCTCTTTCACTCACTCACATACAGACACACATACTCTCTCTCTCTCTCTCTCTTTCTCGCATGCACACATACACACTCTCTTTTTCTCACACACACATACTCTCTTTCACTCACTCACATACACACACATACTCTCTCACATACACACACATACTCTCTTAGACACACACACGCACGCACACTCTCTTTCTCTCACAAACACACACACCCTCTCTCTTTCACTCATTCTCATACACGCACACATACTCTCTCTCACTCTTTCTCTCTCACACACACATGCACACTCTCTTTCACTCACATACGTACTCTCTTTCACTCACTCATATACACACATATACTCTCTCTCTTTTTCTCACACACACACACGCACACTATCTTTCCCTCTCACATACACTCTCTTTTACTCACTCACATACACACACCTCTTCTCTCTCTTTTTTTTCTCTCTCTCTCTCTCACACACACGCGCGCGCACGTGTGTGCGCGCAGACTCTTTATCATTGTTTTATATGTATGTAACCGTAACATTACAAAAACGACATATTATAGCAAGATATCTATTAGAGCAATATGCACTTAAAACGCTTTAACTTGAAATATCTGTGAGGGTAAAATTTCCATACATTGTCGCCTCTTGGCGCCTCGGGTGGTGTAATGGTTAGCAAGTTACACTAGCAAACCTTCACGTGTGAATTCGAGTCTCATTGGGAATCCATTCATACGGCCTTGTGCTACAGCTGAGCAAAATGCTTAGTAAATTACTACATTATCACCTCTGTTAGAACAAAGGAAGTGATATAATCATAACAATCTACCGAATACGTGTCGATATGATTGTCCCCGTCTGGGTCATTAGCCTGACCCCACACCCAGGTGCAAGGAGCGAGGTTATGAGAAAATAGGACTGTTTAGAAATTTTTGAAAAATTCTGAACCATACAGATTTAAGGGCCACTCTTCCTACTTGGTTGAACCAAAACTCCAGTGCTTACATCTATATCGCTTTGACCAATCAAACTGCAAGTATCAATAGCCAAAGGTTTGGACTAATAATTACGACTTTTAATAAAACAATTAGATTTTGTTAAAAAATCTCCCCACCTCAGAAAAAAATACATTGGTTTTGTACAGTTCATGGAGAAACTGCGGTATCTATGATTGTAAATTGGCAGACAAAAACAGTTGTTAGAGCCAGGGACAAATTAACGCGAGGTTCTCCTGAGGTAGTTTGGTTTAATTGTTTCATTGCATATCAACTCCTTTTGGTTATTTAATGCTGAAACTTGATTCATTTCAGGAGTCTCTATGGTGTAATGGTTAATGTGCCGGACAGTGACATCGTATTATACTAGTTCGAACTCAAGTGACGCTATCATGTTCACTTTCGGAATAATACCCTTGGGAACGGTATGAACCCCCTTAACCCCCTCGATATACGTTGAAATAACCATTTCTTCAACACGAGAGCTTTGGCATTAAATAACCCAAGAAGTTTGATATGCTATTAAACAAAAGAAACTCGACCAAATCATTTGTAGATGTTCAATTACAATTTTTACTCTATTTCCAGTGCATTTTTATTTGTCTACAATCATTTTTCGCTCTGTTACATACTGAAGTACTCTAGTAATTTACTAAGCTTTTTGCTGATATGTGGGACTCAGTGAGACTCGAACTCATTCCTGTAGGTTTGGTAGTCCTTGCTTGCTAACCAATACACCGCCTGAGGTGTCCTATACTAAATTATTATAGTAATTTACTAAGCTTTTTGCTGATATATGGGACTCAGTGAGACTCGAACTCATTCCTGTAGGTTTGGTAGTCCTTGCTTGCTAACCAATACACCGCCTGAGGTGTCCTATACTAAATTATTCTAGTAATTTACTAAACTTTTTGCTGATATGTGGGACTCAGTGAGACTCGAACTCATTCCTGTAGGTTTGGTAGTCCTTGCTTGCTAACCAATACACCGCCTGAGGTGTCCTATACTAAATTATTATAGTAATTTACTAAGCTTTTTGCTTATATATGTGGGACTCAGTGAGACTCGAACTCATTCCTGTAGGTTTGGTAGTCCTTGCTTGCTAACCAATACACCACCCGAGGTGTCCTATACTAAATTATTCTTGTAATTTACTAACCTTTTTGCTTATATGTGGGACAAGGCCGCATGAATGGGGCACCCAGTGAGACTCGAATTGATTCGTTTAGGTTTGGTAGTGTTTACTTGCTAACAAATACACCAACCGAGGTGTCCTATACGAACGTATTCTTGTAATTTATTAAGCTTTTTGCTTTGATGTGGGACAAGGCTGCATGTACGGGGCACCCAATGAGACTCGAACTCATTCGTGTTGGTTTAGTAATCTAGCTCGCCAACCAATACACCGCCCGAAGTGTCCCGTGCTAAAGTATTCTAATCCAAATAATTTACACACAGTTGTATGGTTTTAAGTTGTCATATTTAATACCAATAATTTACGTACAATTCTACGGCTTCAAGTAACTATTTCTATTTCATAATGTTTTGTTTATACTCAGTTGTATGGTTTCTAGAGACTAATAACAAAAATCTTTAGTAAACAATTATAACTTCAAGTTGTTAGTGACCGTAGTTGAGGGTGACCTGAATGTACGCTCCGCAATCTAAGTAAAATTGGCGACCTTAGTCGAGGGTGACCCGAGGGCTCCCTTTTCAATAGCTACTACACCAAGGTGTTGGGGAGGGGGCTACTCCTTTCGCTAGATTGCTCCACTTTACCTCTAATACATACCTTATAATGCGGAGTGTTAAGCAAGGAGGTATCAAGTACCATTTTTCGAGTCTTTAGTATGACTCGACCTGGGCTTGAACCCCGGTCTCCCGGACCTTTGGCGAATTCAAGTAACTGTTCTTAGTACATACAATTTATATACAGTTATATGTTATCAAATATTCCTCTCTATCAGTAATAATTCTATTTGATATAATCATTTATTTACACACAGTTGTGCTTCTACAAATACATATCCAATACTAATAAACTAACAAACGAATCTATTTGACCCATTGTTGGAATCCTAAAAAATACTACTACTACTCCGAGTCAGAGTTGACCGGGGAGTGATGGCAGCGATAAGGTGCTCTACATTACCCAGATCTCCACAACTGAAGCCTTACTATCAGATGGTGTTTGGTGTCATATCAGGACACTCCTCTTCTTTTGGTTTGGGAAGGGTCTAACCCCTCCACTGGGTATGTATTTATCCAACCCTTCTGCCACGGGCAGGAAGTGACACGTATTCAATTTTTAAGCGGAACATAAATGGCTTGAATTAAGAGTTTTCTATTTCCTAGACTGACGGCAACATCAAAGCTAAAGAGCCCTATTTGCCTTTCTATTTACTCATAAATGGAGAGGGGAAGATTAGATGGATTCATGCCTTTCCGAAGGGCATTAGCGTGAAAATGAAACCCAATGAGCCGCGTCCAATGAGTCGTGTCATCGTGTCAGTTTCCTGAAATGATTACCACCAGGCCAGGTGCCTCCTCTACAAGTTTCTCTTTTTTTTCTAACGAAAGTTTTTAATGATAAATAATACCAAATTATATCTATTTTGTTTGTAGAATACTCCGCTAGAAATAATAAAACTAGATATCTTTGGTTTTGGTTTCTTTGTTTAATGACATATCAACCTTTGTAGGTTATTTAATGCTAAAGCCATCTTTGTAGAAGAATGGTACTGGTTCTATTTAACTTACAGCTGGAGGAATAAGGGGGTTCATACCTTTTTTGATTTCGCAAACCAGCCATTTTTCCCAGAGGACTCCTCTTCTCTGAAGGGTATACAATTGGCGTTGCCCAGTCGACTGAAGAAGAGGTTGTTAAATACGCTTGCTACATCTCTGCAGGGGGTTACCCCTAAACGAGTGTCCTGTGCATGATACTAAACAATCTGATGGTGAGGCTCCTGTCTAAAAAGCTTGGGGGAATATGAACTACATCTTCATTGACATTATTCACAGATCCACTCAGACTCGGTTTGGCTGAACCTGTAAAGCTCAAATAGCTAATTTCTTTTCTATACTTGAAACCATTTAACCGCTTGCAAACGAATAAATGGTTTGGTTTGGTTTCTTTGTTATTAATGGCATATCAACCTTTATAGGTTATTTAATGCCAAAGCTATTCTCCTAGAAGAACAGTAGTTGTACTATTTAACCCATAGCTGGGACAATAAGGGGGTTCATACCTTTCCAACGGGTATTTTCCCGAAAGTGAACGCAGTAGCGCGACTGGAGTAAGAACTCGCGTTCTACAATTCCACAGTCCATCGCTTTAACCATTACACCACGAGGACACCCCAAACGAATAAATAATGTTGGATAAAATTATTTGAATTGTAACGCTTGAAACCATTTAACTGAGTCAAAACAAATGATAGCTGGTTCGTTTTGAAATATTGCTTACAAATCATATGTATAAAACTCGATTAGGCATTAAATAACCCACAAGGTTTGATATTCCATATAACCCAACCAAACAAACTAAACCAAGCAGAAACAGTAGGCGTATCCTCAGCTCAACCAACAGAACGTTCGCTGATGTGAAGTTATCGGGAGATTGCATTGTAAAGGGATAATTGAATCGCTCCTCAAATATAAATTCTCACCGATTCTGATGCCTCCTGATAATTGCATCGACACGAAGATCATTATAATCTTTTCTCATTGGGCTTAATCATTTTGTTATTCATTCTCAAGGGAATTCTCTTTCGTCCAAAGACTGAAACGCTTGTGTTATTTTATTTCGTTTTCTTCCACCATTCACTAATCTCTTGGCCGTTCACTAAAACAAGAACGTGATACTGGTGTCTATTATAAACATTTAAGGAATCTTTGCTGAAGTTTCGTTTCTTTGTTTAATGTTATATCAACCTTCGTGGGTTATTCAATGCCAAACCCATCCTTGTAGATGAACAACAGTGATTCTATTTAACCCATAGCTGATGGGATAAGTAGGTTTTATAACTTTCCCAGGCGCTTTTGTCCAAAAGTGAATGTAACAGCGCAAAAGGAATTCGAACTCGCTTACTTCCAGACTGCAGTTCAGCACTTTAGTCATTACGTTACCGAAACTCTCCCTGGGGCTTTTTCCGTGTGGAAAGCTGGGTTCTTGACAAAGAGAAATATCGACCAAATTCGACAAACCTTCGAGAAGGCGCGCTTAGCGTAACGATTATCGTCAAAGAAAATGGGCCTGACGAGGCGAGTTCAAATACTAAACGAAGCTGCTTGCGTTTCACTTGACGTTAATGCTCTTGTTATGCAACACAATGTTAATTTTTGTAGTGGAGTATTGCTGATTTGAAATCGAGGTTTCCCTTCTTCTAGACTGGTTAACTTACCAAGGATAAAGAACCGAGTCTTCCCTACAATTTACTCCACAATCAATGGGTGTAGAAGAGATGAATTCATTACTTTACCAAGAGTATCAGTGCAAAGTGTCCTTGATGATGACATTAACCTAAATGACTTAATAATGCTAATAATAATGGTAATAATAATTCAATGGTCTCAGTTTTTCAAATCTGTTAAATTTTGTGTTGAAAGTGATTTTCGAAAGTTATGGTAAACACATATACTTTTCATTTATACATTTGACGAAGATCAATAATTTTAAGTTTGGTTTGGTTTTATGGCATATCAACCAAATACCAAATACATTTTATACATAAAAACAGATCTATATCGAACAATTCAGTTTAGCATAAGTGCGCTGCTTAAATGTCAAAACAGTTTTATTTGGAACAATTCAGCGTAGTTCTATTTGACCCATAGATAGGACCCATAAAAATAATTATGAATAAGAAATACTTGAAACCATTTTGTTGAAGGCAAACAAATAATAATTATTAAATAGAATTATTAGAGTCAGATAAGAATTTTTAAAACCATAACGAGAAGATGACCTCTATATAAACCCATAACCAACTGAAATCATTCAAACTGCAAACACCAGTAAGTTCAAGTCTCATTGAGTACTCCATTACCAAGGCCTTGTGCCATATATGTTCTCTGACGAAAACAACAAGCTGGAAACATACACGTATGTAAGAACAAAATAAATTAATTAATTTAAAAAATAGAAAACTCTTCGTGGACCTACCTATTTTTAATATATATATATATATATATATATATATATATATATATATATATATATATATATATATATATAAACATAATTTGGCATTAAACAATCTACAAAGGTTGATATGCCTTAAACGAAACAACAAATAAACCAACTGATGTATAAATAAATATATGAAGAAATATTGTTGATGAGACAGTCAGAAAGTTACATACAATCTGAAGATGTCTAGAGGGGAGGTAGAAAGGAACAGAGAGAGGAAGAGATAAGAATCTCTAACCTAACTTATGAAAAGGCTTAGACAAGTTTTCTAGACAAAACAAAACTTTGTAAATAACAACACGAAACCGTGTTTACCAATATAAACAGCATTAATTTTACAAATTAGTCACTTTTAGGTGAGGTTTTCAGTTAAAAAGTTGAATGAAAAAGTAAGATAGCGTTATCTGACTACCGCTTCTCTCCAGTGAGGGTAGATTTAACACAAAGTCAAAAAAGGTAGTGACAAAAATTTTTCCCAGTCTCAACGCCATTCGTCAGAGATTGAACCTGGCTCTAGGCATCTTAGGGCAAGCAGTAGGAGCTATAAAATCCCCTAGTGTACTTTTATAACAGAAATCTATTAATTTGGAAGTTAAAGTCATGAAATGATAATTTATCCCAGAGTTTTCAAGGATAAGAATGTTTCTCACAGCTTAAATTTTGCCCAGTCGGCTGGGGCGGTAGAATACACCGACTGCTTCTCTGCAGAGGGGTAAGACCCCCCCCCTTACGAGTGTCCTGAATATGACACTAAACAATCTGATGGTGAGGTTCTAGCAATGCTGGAGCTTTGGGGAATACAGAGTACCCCATCATTGCCATCACTCCCAGGTCTACTCTGACCAGGAGTGTTAGCACCTAATAAGGGTCCTATCTATGGGTTAAATAGAACTAACCCATGCTTCTTTCACTATACTGATTTTTGCATTTAAACTGCGTATTTATGTTAAACTGAATTGTTTAAAATAGAACTATTTAAACATTGGAACTGCGTGCTAGTGCTGAACAGATTTGCTCGAAATAGAACTGTTTTTGACGTCTAAACTGTGTACTTATGCTGAACTGAATTATCTGAAATAAAACTGTTTGACATTTAACTCAGTCAGATGGGGCTATAGAATACGCTGATTGCACCTCTGCAGAGGGGTAAGACCCCCCCTAACGAGTGTCCTGGATATGACACTAAACAATCTGATGGTGAGGTTCCAGCCATGCTGGAGCTTTGGGGAATGCGGAGTACCCCTTCATTGCCATCGCTCCCAGGTTCACTCTGGCTCGGAGTGGTAACATCTGATAGGGTACTATCTATGGGTTGAATAGAACTAACAGCATACTTATGCTAAAATGAATTGTTTGAGCAAACTGAATAGCTTGAAATAGAAATGTTTTGACATTTAAACTGCGTGCTTATGCTTAACTGAATTATTTTAAATAGAACTGTTTTTCGACATTAAAACTGTATTTACACTTAACTGAATTGTTATATATAACTGCTTGAATAGTTTGAAATGGAAATGTTTTTGACAATTAAACTGTGTACTTATGCTAAACTGAATTGTTTTCAATAGAACAGATTATTTACATAAAAATGGATTTGGCGTTAAATAACCAACAAAGGTTGATATGCCATAAAACCCAACAAACCAAACCAAACCAGCTTAAATTGTCATTCATTTTGTACAGATCGTATTGAATGCAGTTTATGGCAAAGGACCAAGAAAAAACAGTGCTGGGACAACTTATTGTGATGTAATAGTCAGAGAGCTAGTCTTGCAGATCATTCAGTGATTAGTTCGGTTCTAACGAGGTATCCCATATTTGCGACCTTATGTCAAATTCTAAAGTTGTCCTTAGTCTTTAGGCTCATGGTCAAGTAACGCTGTAATCACTGGTTCATAAAAAATCACTTCAGTTAAGCATTGATGAGCCAGTTTATTTCTGATATGGATGACCACTTAATAACAGCAGGTACTGTAAGCAACCTGAAGCCAGAGTACCCGGCGCAGCCACCTTTAGTAAATAACAAGTAGTTTATATACTAAGCAACGATGAGCTTGTTCAGTTCTGATATGGGTGACCACCTAATGACAGCAGGTACTTTGAGCAGCCTGAAGCAAGAGTGCCCGATTCAAACTCCTTTAGTAAATAACAAGTAGTTTATATACTAAGCAACGATGTGCTTGTTCAGTTCTGATATGGGTGACCACTTATAGCACCTGGTACTATAAGCAACCTAAGGCTACAATACCAGAAAAAGCTAACTTTAGTTAATATCAAGCAGTATATATACTAAGCAACGATGAACATGTTCACTCCTGCGATGGGTGACCACTTCGTTTCAGCGGGTTCAGTAAACAACTTAGGGTCTGAATATTTGACATAGGAAAGCTTACAGCCCAGTCGGCTGGGGCTGTAGAATGCACTGACTGCACCTCTACACGGTGATAAGATCTCCCCCGATGAGTGTCCTGATATATGACGCTAAACCATCTAATTGTGAGGCTCCAGACCTGTAGCTTCGGAGAATGTAAAGTACTTCTCTATTACCATTATTATCAGGTTCACTCTGACTCGAAGTTTGGGTCCTATCTATGGGTCAAAAAGCAGTTTAATCATTTACCATACTTGAAAACATTTAACTGTGACAAATAGAACTATTAGTGTTAGATAGCAATATTTGAAACAGTTTAACTGCATGCAAATATAATTGTTATGTTAGATATCAATACCGGAAACCACTTAACTGTATACAATCAAATAAGCCATTCGTTTACTAATCGTTTATAATTAACATTTGCTACAGTAATGGTGACCATCGAAAGAAATGGAAACGGTGACACGAGTTCAAATCCTGGACAAAGTTGTTTACATTTCACATTGCTCTAATACCCTCAGAAAAGATATGAACCCAACAATCCTCCTTCCAGCTATGGGCAAAGAAGGGGCAGACTGGGCTCTTTAACCTTGGTATGGCAAACGGTCTCGGAGAAGGAAAACTGAATTCAAACCTTTTAAAACTATTTTTTTTAAAATAGACCTTGTATCACATCCTGCGCGTACAGAGAGGTTGGTAAGTATAAATGTTTAATATGTATGTATAAACAGGATTTAGCATTAAATAACCTACAATGGTGGATATGCCGTAAACACAATCAGACAACCTTCGCAAAACAAGAAAAAGAAAAAAGAAGTAAAGCAACAACGAGTCTGTTCAGTTTTGAGATAGGTAACCACTTTGTTAAAACAGATACTGTTAGCAACCTGAGGCCAGAGAGAAAGACGAACAGAACATATACATAGCAACGATGAGCCTGATCAGTTCTGAGATGAGCGACCATTTAGTAACAGTAGACATTGTAAGCAAACCGAGGCCAGAGAGAAATACGAAGCAAAGCTCAGTAAATAACAAACAGAACATAAACTAAGCAACAATAAGCCTGTCCAGTTCTGGGATAGGTGACCACTTAGTAAAAAGAGATACTGTAAGCAAACTGGGGCCAGTGACAGACTAAGCAAATCTTAGTAAATAACAATAACACAAACCCGTGCTAACCAATATAAACGACATTAATTTTCAAATTAGTCACTCTTAGGTGTGGCTTTCTTTTAAAAGGTGAATGAAAAGGTGAGGGATTTTTTGCGATAAAGAAGCCGGTTTTTTACTAGTACATAACAAATTGTTCCACATTTCGCAAAAAAATAAAATTAAAATAAACTAACACCAAAAGATTGAACAGATAAAACACCGACTAACAGTCTTTATGTAACATGACTGACCGGTTCTTTTGGTTAATACAAAGGAATTTAATTTCTATTAACATAAAGTTCATTGTAATTCATTTTTTTTTAAATTCCAATCTGATAACGTTTGACGTGTCCTGTTTAAAATCAGAACACTGAACATTGACAAAATAATATTTGTGTCCCATATTTATTACATTTAGGTACAGTTTCGGTTTTTTTGTTTGATTGCATATCAACCTTGGTGGGTTATGTAATGCCAAAGCCAACCTTGTAGAAGAACAGTAGTCGTACTATTTAACCAATAACTAGAGGGATAAGTGGGTTGATACTTTTCTTAATACTGAAAGGGAACATAATGGCGTAACTGGAGTCTTTTTTGCTAATCAAGATATCACAAAAGGAGACCCCCTTCACCATGAAATTCATATACAAGCAAACAAACATCATCTCTTATCGAAGAAGTAGCGTAACGGTTATCTTCACAGGAAATGGATCCAGCACCCCCGAGTTCAAATCCTGCATGAGGCTATTTGTGTTTCACTTCATTTGAGAAAGGCATGAATCCACCTCGTTTCTTTCTTCGTTGTATATAAGTAAGTGAATACATAAATAGATAAAGATTTTTAAAAAATCAAAATCAAGAAAATTAACCACTTGTTCCACTGATTCAAATTGAATTAACGTGTTGTGACCTCAGCCAATGAGGCATGATTGTGACTGACTGACTTTACGGCATGTCAACCCGTCTAAGGATATTTTATATCAAAAGTATAGAGAATCGCGATCAATATACGTTCATATCTACATAAGTTATTTCTTGGAAGTTTTCTTTTCTTTTTTGGCACACGGTCCCATTAAATACGTGGTGTAATGGTTATCGTCGTAGGTAATGGACACGGCGACACGAGTTCAAATCCTGGACGAGACTGATTGTATTTCACATAGCACTAATACCCTAGGGAAAGGTGTGAATCCAATTATTCTCCCTCCAGCTAGGGGTAAATAGAAGGGCAGACTGGGTGCTTCAGCCTTGGTTAGGCAACTAATCTAGGAGAAGGAAAACTTTGAATTCAAACCTGTTAAACTCCGCTTAAAAATTGACCTTGTGTCGTATCCTGCCTAAGCGGAGGGGTTGGTAAATATGATATGATTAAATACGAAAACTTTTCAAACAAATCTATTTGACCCATAGATGGCACCCAAACAGCTACTACCTCTCCGGCGAAGAGTGAACCTGGGAGTAATTGTAATGATAGGGTACTCCACATTGCCTAGATCGTGAAACTTGAAGAAATGAAATTCTGATATTTTGGTTTGAGAGCCTGGAGCTGACAGTAGTAATTTACGAAGGTCTTTACTTCGATTTAGCACAAGGCCAAATGAATGGGGCACCCAATGAGACTCGAACTCACTCGTGTAGGTTTGCTAGTCTAACTTGCTAACAATTACACCACCAGAGGTGCCCCTGGAGCTGACAGTAACTCAGAATAGAATTCATGTATCTACGTTAAGTACGTTAACTCAGATAAAACAGAATTCTAGTATCTTAAACAAGATGGCACCATCACCACACTGAATGGCAAGCTTCTAAAATTAGCAGATTAGTTCACATAACTTGGTAGTAATATCTCGTTTACGGAACATACGGATAGAAAAGTATGGACTGCTATTGAGAAGTTATTGACAATGTGAATATCTGATCTCTCTGACAAAATAAAATGGTAATTCTTACAGACTTTAACCAAGTCGGTACTATTGTACGACTGCACTACCATGACTTTAAAGACGTGCTCGGAGAAAAAGTTAGAGGGGAACTACATAAATATGTTGTGTGTCGTTTTGAAAAAATCCTGATATTAGCAAACCAAAAAACAGCAGCTGGTCGGACACTCACCTCACATCTCACAATCTAGTCAGATTAACAAGACATGCCGAATACTGCTGGAGAAGCATGGGTGAACTTATAAGCAACGTTCTCCTGTGGACTCCTACACATGGACATATAAGTGCTCACCGACCAGCTCTATGCGGACACCGGATGCCATTTGGAGAATTGGCCATGTTTGATGACTGGTAGGCCTGAATCACGCGAGAGAGAGAGAGAGAGAGAGAGAGAGAGAGGAATCCGTGCTATCTGTATGACTTGATGATGTTTTTGGTTTAGAAGAACATAAACATTTTATAAAAAATGTGAGAGTGTCTTTCTTTACTTGGGTGCATTTGCTCAACTCCTCAGCCACGGACAGAATGTGACACAAGAACAATTTTAAACAGAGAATACCTCTTTTTTCAATTCAGTGTTTATCTTTTACCAGGTCGTTTGATTGTACTATGGCTAAAAATTCTGTTAACCCCACAATTTGTTTGGGTGAGTTGGAGAAGAAATAGATGAATACTTTTCCCAAGTAAAATGCAAAAAGCCTCGGTCAGGATTTGAACACGCTTCGTCAGGTTTATTTTCAACGACAATAACCATCACACCACAAGGGTCTCCCTCTCTCTCTCTCTCTCTCTCTCTCTCTCTCTCTCTCTCTCTCTCTCTCTCTCTCAGTATATATATGTGTGTGTGTTTGTGTACTAAGTATGTCTAAAAAGTAACGAAACTGATGTCACAAACAACTTATTTAAATTCCAAAATACCAACTACATGTTTTCCCGTACAAAGTAATCCCTGTCAAGTCTAACGCACTTTCCCATCCTTCTTTTCTGTGCTGCTGGAAGGATTCTTTTGGGATGCTCCTTAGCTCCGTCGTTACGGCTCTCTTGATGACCTCCACGCCTTCAAAACGAATCCTGTTGATGATCCTTTTAAGCTTAGAGAAAAGTAACACAGAACAAGATCAGGTGAATTGGGAAGTTCTTCCAATACAGAGATGTTCTTCCCTGCAGACAACTGCCGGACGCTCAACGTATCCAGTGTCGTTACTTTTCAGACTGACCCAAATTTCCAGTGATGATCTTCTTAATACTGTCCTTTTTCATGTCCACATACCCACTGCCATACCTGCTCAACGTTATCCCTCGTCCTGCTTGTTAAAGGCCTCCCGCTCCTGGAATCATCATTCACCTCCTCCTTGCACTCTTCTATGAAACTCTTGTGTCACTGAAAAACACGATTGCACGACATTGTATTATCTCTCAATTATGTTATTACTGAAGCATTTCGAATGCTAGTGACTGAGTTTTCCTCAAACAGATAAAAAAAATTCCGGTTTATTTGTTCCTCAGTGTTTATAGCAGAACGCCCTGTAAAAGAAGAAGTGTAAACAAAAATATCTGAACTAAAATGCAATGATTGCAGAAAACTGAGATTACAGTTATATACTCCTAAGATATCATGTTAAATGACAACATTATCCACCTATCCCTTTTTCGATTAGTTCACACAGTACACACAGACCCGTTATCGTTCAGGCAAACCACGTATATATATTTATATATATATATATAGCTGACAAGTGTATAAATGGTTAAATGAAACACCGATCTAAAAATCAAATAAATCCCATTTCTTAAATTTGAGTGAAAAGTATGTTAAAAATAAAAGTTGCAGTCTTTTCTTGTAAAAAAAAGGGGGCAATATTCGTCAGACCGTAAATATTTTCAAATATTCACATAACAAGAAAGTAACGTTGATGCATGAAAAGTAGCAGTTTGTGATTGTCTAACTCTAGATAATATATTTTGTTTATGTTAAAGATCTTTGTGTGAATATGTCACTATGTCAGAGAGAAAGTATATTTATACGCTAATAGGTACGTGTCAGCAGTATAAATTTTCATCAGCAAGGGAAGATTATTAGTACGAGTATTTCTACATATAAATAAACTATTTTGGTTGAATTTAAAACAATTAACTGACGTTTACATTGAATGCATACTTGAAGGAACAGAATGGTAGATTTTCACTTAAAAGAAATCGGGGGTGTCCTTGTGGTGTAATGGTACTATTTACCAACCCCTCCGCTCGGGCAGGATATGACACAAGGTCAATTTTTAAGCGGAGTTTAACAGGTTTGAATTCAGAGTTTTCCTTCTCCTAGACTAGTTGCCTCACCAAGGCTGAAGAAATCAGTCTGTCCTACTATTTACCCATAGCTGGAGGGAGAATAATTGGATTCATACCTTTCCCAAGGGTATTAGTGCTATGTGAAATGCAATCAGTCTCATCCAGGATTTGAACTCGTATCGCCGTATTCATTTCCTACGGCGATAACGACTACACCACGGGCACCTCCTTGTGGTGTAATGGTTAAAGCGATGGACTGCGGAATCGCAGTAGGCGAGTTCGTACTCCAGTCGCGCTATTACGTTCACTTTCGGGCAAATACCCTTGGGAAAGGTATGAACCCCCTTATCCTCCCAGCTATTGGTTAAATAGTACCACTACTGTTCTTCTAGGAGAATGGCTTTCGCATTAAATAACCTAAAAAGAGTTGATATGCCATCAAACAAAGAAACCAAACCAAACCAAACCATCAAAAGAAATCAAGTTGAAAGTTTTTCTGTTGATATAGGAAATAGATCCATAAATTTACTAAATATGCATCTTTTCTATCGCTTATGGCAATTACACAAGAATGCTGCGTGCAATCCTGAACAAGTCCTGGCAGCAACACCCCACAAGACACCAACTGTACGGCCACCTGCCCCCTATCACGAAAACTATTCAAGTTAGGCGAACCAGACATGCAGGACATTGCTGGAGAAGCAGAGATGAACTCATAAGAGATGTACTCTTATGGATCCCCACACACGGCCGCGCAAAAGCAGGACGACCAGCACGAACGTACATTCAGCAGCTATGTGAGGATACAGGTTGTTGTCCTGAAGACCTACCTAGGGCGATGAACGATAGGGAGGAGTGGCGAGAGAGGGTCAGGGATATCCGTGCTGCCAGCACGATATGATGATGATGATTTATAAAATTGAGGTAAACTCGAACTTAGATATTAAACTGTGGATGATTTATCTTTTATTCTAATTGGGTAAAAAATATGTAATTGAAAAAATCTAGGAGGAAAAATATTTTTATGTTATTTTGAGCTTTGGTCCTTTATATTTTAGCAGTAAATCAGATATTGTCACTAACTTTTTAAAAAAAGTTTAAAAAGAGCGCATAATTGCCGATTGGTCTATAAATGTAAAAATACAGATACAAAAATTACAGCTTCTCGATACAAACATTTTTTTTTTCGTTGGAAATTCGTTGATTTTCCATATATATCTCTATATATTATATCAAATACCAAAAACACCAGGATTTTATCAGTTCTTGATCATTATACAATAAAAACGGATATTATATAGTATCATTTATTACCGAACTTTACTGCTCTGAAACTGTAACCAAAAATATGAATATGTAGCAGTCTCCCTCAAAATTGAGCATCCATAGCAAAATTTTATATGGTGAGCTACTTTCAAATAAAACTTATCAAACTTATCTTCTTCGTTAAAAAGCTTTAAAATTGACATTGTGTTGCTCGAGGCGAAGAGGTTGGGTAAACATAACTATTTGCTCTGGCTACCAAACTACGAAAAACTATTGTTTTGCTACAAAGTGAAATATTGACATGTTCTGGGGATGTTTCTACAACGACAGCTGGCAAGTATTTCTTAACCCCAAGAGTAAATATGAATTTACTGCTAATTACTTCAACTCACATTTCAACAGTAAAGGCAGGCTTGTTCTGGATATAACAAAGCATTAATAGAGCTGGATTAGGAGCTATTTTTGCGAAGCTGATAATCATAATCAATGGAAAATAAAGATTCTTCTTCAAGTTAGAAGTTTTCTAGCTTCTTCATTTCGCCTGTACGATCAAATTTGAATGCAACACTTCAGCTTCGATGATTGATTTTAATGCGAGGAACATAAGTGGTGCCAAAAATAGCTTTTGGAACGCCTCAAGCATCAGAGATTGATCCTGATTCTATCATTTTCAAGTGTAGTAGGATAGGTTGTATTTACCCAAATCCCGTAATGAACAGAATGCGATACAATGTCAATTTTTAAGTGGAGTACAGCTGGTTTGAATTCAGAGTCTGCCTCTTTCTTAACTAGCGGTATAACCAAGGTTTAAGACTATAATCTGACCTACATCGTCATAGAAAACGAACTCAGCGAACCGATTTCAAATCCTGGACGACACTGTTTACGTTTTACTTCATGCTCTTGCAAAAGGCACGACTCCATCTGTTCCTCATCTCTTAGCTTTGGATACATAGTAAGACAGACTGTTTTTTTGGTTGATTGGTTGGTTGTTTAGGTTTTATGGCATATCAACCTTTGTAGGTTATTTAACGCCAAATCCATTTTTATGCAAACTGTTCAATTTCAAACAATTCAGTCCAGCATAAGTACACAATTTAATTGTCAAAAACATTTCTTATTTCAAGCTATTCAGTTTAGTCAAACAGTTCTAATACAGCCAATTAAGTTTAGTATAAGTACATATTTTTTTACACATTGTCAAATGTCAAAACAGTTCTATATCAAACAATTCAGTTTAGTATAAGTAGATTTTCTATATCAAGAACAATTACATTTCAAACAATTTAGTTTAGCATTAGCACACAGTTTACATGTAAGTACAGTTTAATTGTCAAAAACATTTCTATTTCAAGCTATTCAGTTTAGTCAAACAGTTCTAATTGAAACAATTTAGTTTAGCATAAGTATGCAGTTATTCCTATTTAACCCATAGATAGGGTCTAATCAGGTGCTACCATTCCGGGCCAGACGAGAATTGGGAGCAATGGTAAAAATGAAGGGGTGTTCTGCATTCCCAAAAGCTCGAGTATCACTGGAACCACACTATCAGATTGTTAGTGTCATATCCAGGACACTCGTTGTGGGGGTCTTACCCCTCCGCTGTGAAGCAGTCGGTGTATTCTACAGCCCCAGCCAACTGGAAACTTTTTTTGGTGGAAGGTTTGCTTCACTTAGGCAACTCGTTCAAAAGGAAAACTCTTTAATCAAATCAGCTTTAATCCACTTAAAAATTGACCTTGAGTCTCATCTGATTCAGAATTTGCGTAAATACATACATAGGAGAGGAAGATAGATTCATGCCTTTCCCTGGAGCATTATCACGAAGAGAGGCGCAAATACCTTTGTTCAGGATTTGAACCCGTGTCATCGATTTCATTTTTCACTGCGATTAGAATAGTTGTTGATTTGTCGGTACCTTAAAGCTAAGCCCGATGATTAAACCCTGTCATGTAAGCAAAAGTTTCCTGCAAAAAAAAAAAGCCTCTGTTTTCAACTGGGTATTGAATTTCTAATTAAAAAAAAGATATTGCTGGTAACATTAGTAAATGCCTTATACATTTCACAAATTTTTTATAGTCAGAAACTTTTATCCAGCAATATGCTTCGTCTGATAAAAAAAAATGGGGTAGGAACAGAAGATGATGTATCTCTCTTATTTTCAAACTAATGGATGACTTCCTTTTAGCGCAAAAAAATCTACTAGCATCGCGAACTGATTTTATCAGTAGGAAGATTTGGATTCTGTTAAATGCCCATCAACTGTGATCTATAGTGTTTTATTTGTTTGTTTCCTTTACTAAATGCCAAAAGTTACGCTGTTGACTAATGCACCATCCGTGTGTGGCCTGACTTCTGACATAATCATTAATTTCCTACAGGAAAAGTTTAGGGCTCGAACCCACTTAAAAGCTAAAACCTCGACTGCTGATTTTCTGTGAAGATAGGCCTTTCTCGCTCGGGCAACTGACGTTAAGTCATATTTAAACCTTTCGTTAGTTTGTGCCACTGCTAATCATCAATGCAAATTCTGAGAAAAATGCATCCTGGGTATGACACTGAACTGTATCGAGAGGTGAGGCTCCAGTTCTGGAGAACTGGGGCTTGTAGAGTACTACTTTATTGTTATGACTCTCAGCTTCACTCTGACCTGGAGTGTTAGTACATGTTAGGTTCCCATCAATGAGTTTAATAGATCTGTTTTAAAATTTTTAATATTAGATAAGAATGCTGGAAATATAACTGTGTACAAGAAAAATGGTTATTAAGTTAAAATAGTTATTCGAAACGATATAATAGGGTATATATTAATAGTATCAGAAATAGTCGAAACAATACAAAGATGTGCAAATTACTTGAATTTGGTAAGAATACTTAATATTACTTTGACCAGTCGGCTGTGGCTGTAGAATGCAACGATTGCACCTCAGCAGAGAGGTAAGATCCCCACCAATGAGAGTCCTGGATATGATACTAAACAATCTGATGATGAGGTTCAAGTGATACTGGAGCTTTGGGGAATGCATAGCACCCCTTCATTACCATTGCTCCTAGATCTACTCTGGCTCGGAATGGTAGCACCTGATAGGGCTCTATCTATGAGTTAAGTTGAACTAACTGCATACTTATGCTAAACTGAATTGTTTCTATTAGAACTGTTTGACGAAACTAAATAGCTTTAAATAGAAATGCTTTTGACAATTGAACTGTACTCACATTTAAACTGTGTGCTTATGCTAAACTGAATTGTTTGAAATGTACTGTTCTTGACATAGAGACTCTACTTATACTAAACTGAATTGTTTAATATAGAACTGTTTTGACATTTAACTCTGTGTAAACGAAATCTGTACGTATACTAATCTGAATAAGCCGAATTAGAACTGTTTGACTAAACTGAATAACTAAAAATAGAAATGTTTTTGACAATTAAACTGTGTACTCATACTAAACTGAATTGTTTGAAATAGAATTGACAATTTGTATAAAAATGGATTTGGCGTTAAATAACCTACGAAGGTTGATGTGCCATAAAACCCAACAAACCTGAACCTTAATATTACTGTATGCAAACAAGTGATAATTAAATAGAAATATTTGCTTGAAACCAAATGATTTTTGGTTGATGGGTTTCTTTTTTTAATTGTATATCAACCTTCGTGGATTATCTAATGCCAAAACAAAACCTAAGGAAGAACACTAGATACTATTTAACGCATAGCTCTAGAGATAAGGGAATGGTTACAACTTTCGCAAGGGTATTAGTCCGAAAGTAAATATAACAGCGCGACTGGAGTTCGAACTCACTTACTTGGAGGCCATATGTTGCATATTGACCTCCGACCCGGCCAAGCTGTCAAAAGAAGAAATGCACCTGTGTAAATAACAGGTGCATCCGGTCGAAGATATCAGGAGATCAGGGGCGACCTTGACTGTCGAAGGGTTGAATTGAATGCGAAATTGTGACGCTCGCAAGAAGTAGTGAACGACAAATTTTTATATAACCCCGGCGACGGGAAGTTCAGATCAGTCGGAGAGAAGATTCTGGAATGAGAATCATGTCCTCGCACAGGCTGGGCCCACAGGTCCCCAGTTGAGCAGCCCAGGAGAACAGGAAAGAAAGGCTGTGATAGCCAGAAGAGTTGTGGGGTCAATATGTTGCAGTCTTTGTTCGGTATCCAACTCCCCTCTCACACACAACCCTTTCAATAAATTGAGAGGTATATTTTTCTAAAGAACTGTGTCCACTAGTCTTTATTGTGTCGTCGTTATTGTGTTCTGCATGCATCGGCATATGAGTATGAAACAAATATTGGCCAATACGTTTTGAGAAATCTTCCCCATATAATTGTGTATCAATTATCAGTATTTTATGAAATAATTGATATCATCTAACTGTGTACAAACAAATGATTACTAAATAGGAATTGTAACTTGATATCAAATAATTGTGCATAAATTATTAGTATGACATAGAAATACCTAATATCCTATAACAGTGTTGGGTTTTGTTTTGTTTGGTTTGGTTTTATGACTTATCAACCATTGTAGATAATTCAATGCCAAATCCTGTTTATACATATATATCAAATATATATGATTTGTAAACACATTTTGTTGATAACATATTCAAACGAGCCTGTTCTCTTTTTTTACACACAATTAGATGGTTTTAAGTATGGCGATATAACAATCACACTTTAACATCAGTCATTATTGTGTCAAGTCCTGTCTAGTGAGAGGCAGCGACAAATAAATTTAACATCAGTCATTAGTTTGCACACAATTAAATAGATATATATGATATGTAAGTGATTAGTTTGTCGGTAATTTCATTATTAAATGAGCTAGAAATAATTTTTTGCATTCTAGTATTCCTATTGTTTCTACACTGTTGAATGGTTTCTATTATTGCTATCTAAGTCTTATAATTCTATTTAGTATTAATCCTTTGTTCGTACACGGTTCTATTTGACCCATAGATAAGACCCTGTCAGGTTCTACCACCTCAGGCCAGGGTGAACCTGAGAATACTTCACATTCCGCAAAGCTCCAACATTACTGGAGCCTCACAGTCAGATTGTTTAGTATCTTATCCAGGACACACGATGCAGTCAGTGTATTCTCCCGCCTCAGCTGATAGGGTTACATATAACTGTGTGCAAATAAATGATTATCAAATAGGAATAGATACTTGAAATCTTTGTGTATGATTTTATTAGTATTAGAAGTACTTGAAACCATACAACTGGGCGTAAGTTGTTTGTATTAAATCGAAAAACTTGATATAACTGTGGGCAAAAAAAAAAAATTATTGAATAGAAATAGTAACTTGAAATCGTATATAATTGTGTATGAATTATTATTATGAAAAAATTTATTTACTCAAATGCAAAGGTAATACGGCGAGTATATTCAGAAAAAGCGCCACAAAAAAGGAGAAACGGAATATCAAAATTTAAAGAAAAAAATCCATCAATAAAATTTAAAATTTAAATCAAAATTTTAAGATAATAAATCAGAATCAGAATATTAGAATTAGAAATAAAAATTTAAGATTAGAATATTAAAATTGAGATTTAAAATAAAAATGTTAAAACAAAATTAAAAAAAAACAAGATAAGATAGCAATTTGGTATCCATGTATTTTACTTTATTTGCTTCACTCACCTAAAAAGAAATAGATGATAATATAAGATTATGTAATAACAACTATGAAAAAGAAGTAAATGTTATCTTTTCATTTCGTTTCCATCACTGAGTAGTCCTTTCATGTTGTATATGAATAACTTCTCCTTTTATCCTTATTTTTCCATCTTTCATCTTTTAGTTCAGTCTATTAACACTTCCGTTACAGTCAATGCATCTCTAAGAAAAGGCATTTGAAAAGTACTGTCTTCTTTTGCTTATATAAGTCTCGGAATCGCAAAAGAGAAAGTACGTGAGGGTGCCGAAAAGTTCTCGGTCAGACCAAGAAAGGAATCGCCTAGATCTATGAAATACTGATACTATACTAGAAATTAATTCCACGCTCATATACAGTATCGACCATAAATAAGTACACTTCAAGCAATTGTTAATGTAAAGTTAATCTTCATCTAAACGAAAGATACCAGGATTTTATTATTTCTTGTAGAATATAATACAATCAAAACGGATATTATTAGATATTATTTATTACCAAATTCTTCCGCATTGAAAATGAGGAACGAAAATTAAAACTGCAACTCCGCAGTAACCAAAGAGTTTGAATATATTTATAAAGGTATCCTTATTTTCGGACTGATTTTAATAGTATGTCAACACGTCTAAAGTTATTCTGTGCCTAGAGGTTAGGAAATGGCGTTCATTGTACTTCATATTTACATTTCTAGTATAGTTATTTCCAAAGTGTTTTTTTGTTTTGTTTTATGTTTGTGTTTTTGTTTTTGTTTTTGTTTGTTTGTTTTTTTTGCACACAATCCAATCAAATACAAATTACTCATAAAAAGATCTATTTGACCCATAAATGGGACCCTAACAGGTACTACACACCGGGTCAGAATGGTTCTGGGAGTAATGGCAATAAATGCATATATGACTAACCCAAGATTTCCGGGGGTGTCATGGTTAAAGCGGTGGACTGTGGAATCGTAGTAAGCGAGTTCGTACTCCAGTCGCGCTATTACGTTCACTTGCGCGCAAATACCCTTGGGAAAGGTATGAGCCCCCTTATCCTCCCAGCTATGGGTTAAATAGTTCCACTACTAAAGAGAATAGTAGGAGAATAGCTTTGGCATTAAATAACCGACAATGGTTGATATGCCATTAAACAAAGAAACCAAACCAAACCAAACCAAGATTTCCTGAGCTGCAGTTTGGTGTCATACCCAGGACACGCCATTTTTGTGTAGGAGATACAGTCAGTGAATTCTAAGCCCCACCAACAGTACTATTACTTTTAGACGGGTACACATGAATATTTTAATCATATAATGTTCCACAAGAAATAATAAGGTCTTATCATCTATGCTTAAGAAGAAAACTGAAATTGATTAAAATGCGAAGTACCCCTTCATTGCCATAACTCCCAAGCCAACGCTGATCCGGAGTTGTAGTACCTGTTAGTGCTCCATCTACGGGTCAAATAGAGCTGTTTAATCAGTTACTATATTTGAAACGATTTAACAATGTGCAAAATAAAATGACTGATGTTAAACTGAATTGTTAGTGTTACATAGCAATATTTGAAACCATTTAACTGTATGAGCTCTGGCTTGTTTAAAACTTTGCGGAAAATTTATTCACTCATAAACCATATATATATATATATATAAACAGGATTTGGTATTAAATAACTAACAATGGTAGATATGTTAAAAAAACAAAGCAAATAGATAGAAATAAGCATTGATTTAAAAAATTTAAAATCTTTGCGTTCATTAACAAAAACTATTTTTATTTGCCGGTTTGGATTTTTCATCCGAAATAATAATGAATACTATGTAACTTTTTTACCTGTCCAGTATAAATATCTATCCATATAACTAATGAGAAACGTTTAATTAGATATGAACATTAACCCGTTCGCACCGAGCTGGATGTGACAGAGGGTAATTTTTTAAGCGGGGTATTGCTGGTTTAAAATCAGAGTTTTCATTAGTCTAGGCTGGTTGGTTCATGCCTTTCTCAAGGGCATTCGCACGAACTGAAAAGAAAACAGCTTCATCGAGGACTAGAACTCGATTCGCTGATTTTATTTTCAACAACGTTTTCCTTAACGCTTAGCGTTTAATTAAATGTGTTTTAGTCAAAAAATTGGTCCGTCATTTTTTCTGTTGAAGTTTTGTCTTTTGTCAACTAAAAATTTATACCAAGCGTATTGCCACAAACAGAAATTATTATAAAAGATAAGTCTGCATGAAAAATATTTTATTTCTAACCGAGGTATTGCTGAATATTCTTTAGTTACATAAACATGATGACTGCAGTTTTCAGGGGTTCTTGCGGTAGTCGAAACAGTGAGAACTCTTGAAAAATTTTAATATCTTTTGCTTGATCACCGATCTTGATATTTCTCAATCTCCTCAGTAGGTGACTTTTAGATTATATAAAAGGCAAAGGATAAAGAAAAGCACCAACCAATCAGACGACGTCCGTTCAACGAGAAAATAGTTTAGTCACTTGATATTGACAAATTATGTTTCTTTATTTGTTTAAGTCAAATGACTGGTTCGTCTTTGTTTATAGTTCTATATTTGCACCTAAAATACACAACTCAAGTCAGAAGCCAACGGCAGACTCATTAAGTTCCTTATTGCCGCCACTGTCTGTCACTCCAGAAATGAATTTCTATCCATTCCACGAATTCGACTCCTTTACAAGCAATGCTATTGAGTTCAGTTCTCACTCGATACCCTATACGTAATGGCCTTGAGTCAAGCTCAGCTTACAAAATGACTATTTTGAATATTTTGTCCACTTTCTCACATTCTTATGTGATAACACTCTCCAGTTGCCAATGGTATACAGTTTATTTTTTTACTCTTTTTTTCATATCTATTTGTTTTGTGACATTCAAAATAAATTGTTCTATGCATCACACCCACACACACATACACAAAGATGCTCGCACATGCACACGCAACTACAAACACACGTAGACATAAAATGTGTCAAACATGACAACTAAAATAATTAAGAGAAGATACCTGCCAAAAAGACAATAGACCTGGTCAATTTTTCTTAAAGTTTTCTTTCTTTCTGATCCCCCTGACTGCATCCTTTTCGCAGTGAGTTACAAACCTCTCGTCTGCACATTGTGTTTCGGTTATCTTCTAAAAATGGAATCGGTGACCAGAATTCAAATCCTAGATGAGGCTCTGTGTGTTTCACTTTTATACTAATACCCTTGAGAAAGGCATGAATTTTTCTCTTTTCTTCTCCCTTCCACTCGCTATAAGCAAATAGGTTTAATTAGGTTTGGTTTGATTTTATAGCATATCAACCATTGTTAGTTATTTAATGCCAAATCCTGTTTTTACGAATATATATATATAATCCTGTTTTTACATATATATATATATATATATATACATATATAATCCTGTTTTTACATATATATGATTTGTAAACAAATTTTGTAGATACTCGGTCAAATGATTAGTTCTATTTCTAACAATTCAATTTAGTATAAGTCAAAGTTAAATGGTTTCAAGTATTGCAATGTATAACTAACAATTCAATTAAACACTAGTCATTTATTTACACACACGTAGATGATCAAACAGTTCTATTTTTTTAAATCAATTTAGCATAAGTCATTTCTTTGCTCACAGTTTAAAAGTCAAACAGTTCTATTTGACCCAGAGATAGGACCTTATCAGGTGTTACCATAGTGTTGACCAGGGAGCGATGATAATGAAGAGGTACTCCACATTCTCCAAAGCCCCAGCATTACTGGATCCTCACCATCAGATTGTTTAGTGTCATAAACAAGACACTCATTATGAGGGGAGGGTCTTACTCCTCAGTAGAGATGCAGTCGGTGTATTTTACAGCCCCAGCTGACACGGCGATTCTTTCTGTTGAGATCCGTATGCAAAATAAGAGTAATAATATCGCCCTTCCTAATATTGATTTAGTTACTTCTTCTTATCAAGTCCATTCCTATATAACAAATCATCGTCGAATCTTCGTAGCGTAGTGGCTAACGTGCTGGATTGCGACTTCGAAGTTAACCAGTTCGAACCCCAGTCGCGCTATTATGTTCACTTTCGGACCAATGAAAAGATATGAACCCCCGTATTAAAAATTCATAGCATTTGAGAAAGATGGTTAGGTGGTCGTATTTTATGGCGTATCAACCTTTTTGGGTTATTTAAAGTCAAATCCTGCTCATATATACATATATATGTATATATATAGGTGTGTGTGTGTGTGTGTGTGTGTGTGTGTGTGCATATGATTTGTAAACGAATAGTTTGTGGGAAGGAATATTGTTTGGTTTCTTTATGTAATAGTATATCAGCCTTCATGGATTATCTAATGACGAATCCATCTTTTTAGAAGTACAAAAGGGGTGATATTTAACTCATAGCAGGAGAAATAAGGAGGTTCATACTATTCGAAGTGTATTAGTTTGAAAATGAACTAGTGCTGTATCCAGAAAAGAACAACGAAGCTGATGTAAAAAAATATAATCTGTTTGTTTTCTAGGCTTTTTTTTATAACTTGAAATCTACGTATGGGTTGAGTAAGAGAGAGTTGGAGATGGCTGAAAGGCACACATACAGGAGTGACGGTGTGGTTTTTCTGTGAAATATCTTTGCCATTCTACTTCGTTCTCCTGAATCGAAATCTTCCATGGTTTATATAATTTTCCGGACGCCCACACAATCCTCGTGGTCATAGCTTCCTATTACGCGTTGCACGTGGACATGCCTCCTATCTAACATACCACTTAAGAAACTTCCGCTGCACTTCCACTGAGAAATACCTGTGACCCGTTTACTTTAGGAAACAGGTGCACATCCTGTTATACCCCCGACGTAACTTACACGGCATTTCTGTTAAGTAATACCTGCGTCCAATTTACTTTAGGAAACAAGTTTACATCCTGTTTTGCTACCCACGCAACTTATGCGGCATATCAAAGGAATCTTCCGACCGATATCTAACACTAGCTTACTTCGAGGCCGCATTCCAACACTTTAGCCATTACGACATGGGGATTCCCCCTTGTTGAAGCTATAATTATTTCAAAGGATTATTTTTTCTTGACATCGTATAATTGCTTAAGATTCTCGAAACTATCTAATTAGATGAAAACAAATTATTATTTTCATTTTACAACTTATGAGATTTTAACACCCGCGTTAGCAGGGGGTCTTTCAATGGAGGATGAGTGACAGCAAGTCTCCTCGGGTCTTCAGGATCCTTCTGAGTAATTTAGCTGATCTTAACAATGCAATTCTTCTCGATTCTTCCTCTAATTTTCAATTCCCTCAATCGTTTTTCGAAGCCCTTGGAGACTGTTCTAAGTCCACCAATTACAATTAAAATCCCAGTCACCCTTATGTTCAACGTTTTCTTCAGTTCTCTGGCAAGGTCTCAGTATTTTTCTGCCTTTCCGCTTTCTTTTATTTTTATTCTGTTGTCCGACAGAACGGTAAAATCCAATAGATTGAGATTTTTTTTTGAATAACACAAGATCTTCTGGCAGGAGATTGGGTGATTCTTTTGCATTTCAAAATCCTAGAAAAATTTGTTTATCTCATTCGTCAGAAAGGATTCTCGTTTGTACATATACCATTTATTAAGATAGTCGAAATTTTCAATTCCGTCGATCTTTTTTCGAAGCCCTTGGAGACTGTTCTTAGTCCACCAATTACAATTAAAATCCCGGTCACCCTCATGTTCAAAGTTTTCTTCAGTTCTCTGGCAGGGGATTTGGTATTTTTTGTATTTCAAAATCCCAGAAAAATTTATGCTTCTCATTCGCTAGAGAGGATTCTAGTTTGTACATATACCATTTATTAAGATCGTCGAAATTTAATCTCTTGCACGATTTCCAATGGATCACCTTTCCCATCCAGACGTGTCTAGTCTTATGATTATTATTATAATCTTACCGACTTTTTCACACCAGCTTTAGCCGTTGGTCTATCACTGGCGTATGAGTAATGGCAAATCTCCTCATGTCTCTAGGACTCTTCTCAGTATTCTGGCCAATCTCAACAATGCTGTAGTTTGGAGGTCCTCGATTCGTCCTCTGATTTTCAAGTCTTCCAGCCCCCTTTCCAAGTCTTAGGGACCGTTCTAAGCGTGCCAGTTCCACTTGGTATCACCGTCATGTTCATGTTCCACAGTTTCTTAGTTCTCTGGAAAGGTCTCTTTTTGCTTTCCTTGATTTTCACTCTGTGGTCCGCTGGGATTGCAAGTTCTATTTTTTTTTTTTGTTAATTATCACTAAGTCTGGTCTTCTGGCCGGGATTTGGTGATCTGTTTGTATCTCAAAATCCCAGAGAATTTTGTGTCTCATTCTCTTGGTCGGATTCTGGTTTGTGCATGTGCCATTTGGTAGTATGGTAAAATTTGAATTTACGATTATTATGATTATTGTTATTATTTTCCTGTTTTAAGAGTTTTTCACACCAGCATTAGCTGATGGCTTTCCTCTGGAGTCCGAGTGACAGCATGTCTCCTCTAGTCACCAGGACTCTTCTTAGTATTGTAGCCGATCTCAACAATGCCGTTGTCTGGATGGTCTCCACTCATCTTCTTATTTCCAATTCCTCCAGTCCCTGGACCGAGCCCACCAATTACAATTATTATCATTTACTCCTCTAGAGTTTTTCACATCAGTATTAGCTGATGGTTTTTCACTGGAGTTTGAGTGACAGCAAGTCTCCTCAAGTCTCCAGGACTCGTCTCAGTATTCTGGCCGTCCTCAGCAATGCTGTCATTTGGATAGTCTCTATGTTATATTTTGACCCTAGCCCCGGCCCAAAAATGCTATTCCAAGGTGATACACCGGAAGGAAGTGACACATTCCAATGGCCGGTAATCGAAAGAGATCGCGTGGGCGGATTAAGGCTTATGATATGGGACAAGGTGAAGGTCCCATTGTGCCACTACAGTGATGCACCGGAAGAGAGTTACCTCTGAACTGCATGACAGTTATTTCCGCTTGATGACGATTAAACATTCGATTTCAAAGATCCAGTGGGCAATCGTGTGGGCGTTGAATTATTATATAATTGAGTTGAGTTGGGTGCCAAAGCAGTTGCTAGCAGACTTCCAGAGAGTTGGGGGCGAGATGTGGTAGGAAAGGCCACGCCCGACCGAGGGGGACCTCGGAAACCCCCGATGGAGTTGCCAGCAGACTCCCAGACAGCTAGGGACCAGATGTGGTAAGGAAGGCCACACCCGACCGAGGGGGCCCTCGGAAAACCCCCGATGAAGTGGACCCCATCATTAGGAGAACAAGAAAGACACAACGTGACGGTCATAACAGTGGGGTCAAAATATGAAGTTTATGTTCGGTCTCCAGCACCCTCTCACGTGCAAACCCTTGAGTAACCCTTTTCAAACCTTACAAATAAAGTGAGAGGTAAAATATAATTGTAAAGAAGCTTCCTGCGTCCTTTATTCGTGCGTCTGTCGTTTATTACTGCGTCTGTCATCATTGCGTCGGTATGTATCCAGTATATATATGTATACAACATTTATATTAATTTGGTGCATGTGCCAGCAGTGTTCTTCAAGGATTCAAAACGAACCTGGTTACCGTAAGCGACAGTTTTAAGCATCACAACACGACATCAACGAAGAGGGACAAAGAAAAAATGCTGGAATTGAAAGAAGTAAAAAGAAATTAAAAAAAAGAACAAACCATCAACAATAAGAGGAACGGACCGGCGCAGAAAGAACAGAGAGAAAAGAAGAAAACAATGCAACGTGCTGGAAGAAAAGAAGAAGAAAAAAAAAAAAGAAAACAAGAAGCAAGAACAAACCAACAACAGAAAAGAGAAAAGAAAGAAAAAAAACAGAAAATGTAAGTTAATTGCTGCATTCTTATAATTCTATCTCTCTGTCGATTAATTTTGATTATAATTGTGAAAGATTAGTTGTAATGACAAGGGCCTTTCTAGAAGCATAAAATTGGAAATAATTTTTTTTAAATGTTTGATCCCTAGATAAAAACTGAAATTACTGCTATGTGTAATATTGTATCGAAGTGAGGGGGGAAAAAAGAAGGGAAAACAAAAGATGACTAGGGGACAGTTGCTGTCCGTTTTTTGATAGACAGCTTATCGTAAACAATGAATTTTATGATAAATTTTATCAATGAGATTTTTTTTATCGCAAATAGGTCTTTGTGAAAAAAAAATCGTAGTAACTTTTCATTGGTCCAGACAAGTGGTGATTGAAAATTAGAATTTCAGTCCAAGATTTGGAATCCCGCATATCTGTAGTTAAGATCTTTTGGGCAAGTTTTTATGTTTGGAACTTGTGGATTGGAAATGAGAATTTTAATCCGAGAAATGTAATCCTGGTCACGGCACCAATTCGATGTATGTTACGTTCCGCCCTCTGGTCAAACAAACGACAACACGGAATTCGTATATAACAATATATATTTATTTTCTCGACGGACGCTTGTGTGAAGTAGGAGCGGTCAGGAGAGAAAAAAGGATCCCGCTGTTCATGAAACCTCTCTCGTCGTCACGCTGTGTGCGTTGTCTCGGCCATCGTCTCCTGACATCGAAAAGTTCAAGCCTCATCGACGAACGATCCTAATTCCTCTCCTGGCCGCTCCTACTTCACACAAGCGTCCGTCGAGAAAATAAATACATATTGTTATATACGAATTCCGTGTTGTCGTTTGTTTGACCAGAGGGCGGAACGTAACATCTACCCGTCCGCTAACTTCCAAGTCCTCCAGGCCCTTTAATAATCCTTTTGTTACTGTGCCTTACGCACCAATCACAATTGGCACAATCGTTACTTTCATGTTCCACAGTTTTTTCAATTCTCTAGCAAGGTCGAGATACTTATCCTTCTTTTCACTTTCCTTCAGATTTATTCTATGGTCCGCCGGGACAGCAAAGTCAACAATTTTGCAGATTCTCTTTCTTTTGTTGATTATTTTGAGGTCTGGTCTTCTGGCCCGGATTAGGTGATCCGTTTGTATGTTAAAGTCCCATAGGAGTTTATGCGAGTCATTTTCTAGGACAGGCGCCGGGTTGTGCATATACCATTTGTTTGTATGGTCGAATTGAAATTTCCAGCACATTTTCCAGTGGATTACCTTGCCGACCCAGTCGTGTCTCGCCTTGTACTCCTTCTGTGCTAATTTGCTGCATTCGCTTATAGAGTATTTGTATAAAGAATAGTTACTTGAAGCTATAATTTTTTCCAAATAATAATTATTAGTTACTTGAAACAATATAATTGGTTACATGAAAAGACTGACTTCGGTAGTAAAAAAAACCCACAAGCGTGCACATACTCTAAAACCAATTATCCAAATCAAAACATCTTTATTTTGGAATTGTTACTCCTCTCCTCCCCCGCCTCTCTCACTCACTCTGTCTCTCTGTCTCTGTCTCTGTCTCTTCAAGAGGGAAGTGAAAACTTCTCGATTTGACTAAGATGTAAATGGCTTATAGACATAAAACGATTATACTGTTTCATATATTCGTCCATCAGTTCAATATTCATTTATCAAACAACTAGAAGCAAAATCAAAAATCTTATAGTATATTATGTTAATTGTAAACAACCGGTTTTAGTTCTTATTGTTTTGAAGAAAACATTAACAATATATGAATAATGACGTGACCCAAATATAGATGGCATGATGTGGAAATGATACTTTTCAATCGCTTAGCCAAAACAATTAGGCTTGATTCCAAACACTTGTATTACGTGCAGACTACAGTATCAAATCTGACTGAATGCCTTTTATTTTCTTTTATATTAAGCAGTTGTACAATCGAAAATGAACAACCTAAAGCTTAAGGCTAATGGCCAAAACGTTAAATTAAAATACAAGTTAAAAGAGCGTTATCTTAATCATTCAACAAACATCATAAGGGAGGTTGGTTGGTTAGGTTTTATGGAATATTAACCTTTGTAGGTTAATTAACACCAAATCCATTCTTTATACAAAAAATCAATTCTATTTCAAACAATTCAGTTTAGCATAAGTACACTCTTTAATTGTCAAAAATTTTTCTATTTTTAGCTATTCAGTTTATTCAAATAGTTCTAATTCAGCTAATTCAATTTAGTATAAGTACAGATCTTGTTTACACACAGTTGAATATCGAAACAATTCTATATTAAACAATTCAGTTTAGTGTAAGTACAGTTTCAATGTTAAAAACAGTTCAATTTCAAACAATTCAGTTTAACATAAGCACGCAGTTTAAATGTAAGTACAGTTTAATTGTAAAAAACATTTTTATTTCAATCTATTCGGTTCAGTCAAACAGTTCTAATTGAAACAATTCAGTTTAGCATAAGTATGCAGTTAGTTCTATTTAACCCATAGATAAGCCCCTATTAGGTGCTACCATTCCGAGTAGACCTGAGAGCAATGGCAATGAACGGGTGGTCCTCATTCCCCAAAGCCCCAGCATTACCGGAACCTCGCCATCAGTTTGTTTAGTGTCATATCCAGTCTTGTCCCTCTGCACAGGTACAGTCGGTGTATTCTACTGCCCCAACTGACTGGGTAATACACAGAGTTAATGTCAAAACAGTTTTATATCAGATAATTCTGTTGAGCATAAGTACACAGTTTAGATGTCAAAACAGTTCTATTTCGAGCAATTCAGTTCAGCATAAATACGCAGTTTAAATGCAACCCCCCCAGTAAACTCAAACCACAGTTTAGTTCTATTTAACCCATTGATAGACCCTTATCAGATGTTACCACTCCGAGCCAGAGTGGACCTGGGAGCGATGGCAATAAAGGGTTACTCTGGATTCCTCAAACTTCCGGCATTACTGGGATCTCACTATCAGATTGTTTAGTGTCATACCCAGGACACTCGTTGCGGGGGTGTAACCCCTCTGGGTAAAACATCATTAAGATACGAACATCAAGAGCACGGCTACTCAAAGGGATCCATAGAGACCCCACTGGTATGAATAAAGTTTGGGCGGCATGAATAAAAGCATAGGGGACCACAGCGTCTATGTTTACTTGCTTGCATTTATTTATACCATTAAACAGAACAAAAAATCGCCAAGTCATATAGGATAGTTGCCAAATATCGAAAACTGTTGCAAAATATCCCAAGCTTTGTGCAACTGCTGAACTCATTCTATTCGCTTTTCTAAGTTTGTATATAGTGGAATCAGGGTTTAGCCATGTACGTTATTTACTAAGTAAACAGAGAAGTAATTTGAAAAGAAAACCTGGTGACAAATTTGTAACCTGATATTTGTGATCTCAGTGTCCACCAAACTCATCCTTCTCAATAATCTAAGAATTAAAGATGCACTTACATTAATAGTTTACTGATTCTTTTCTCGTGTAAATTGTAAATACTAAAACGTAAATAAAGTAAGTAAAGTTGTCGACTGTCGTCGAGGGTGACCAGAAGGCTCCCTTTTCAATAGCTACTACACCGATGTATAAGGGAGGGCGCTACTCCTTTCCCTTGATTGCTCCACTTTACCCTTGATATATACCTTATATTGCTGAGTGTTAAGCAAGGATGTATCAAGTACCATTTTTAAAGTCTTTGGTTTGACGCGACCTTGGATTGAACTCAGGTCTCCCGGCCCATTGGCGAACACTCTACCCGCTTGGCCAATGAGCCGGTGAAATCGTAAATACTAAAGGCATTTGTCCGAAAGTGAACGTAATAGCGCAAGTAGAATTCGAACTCGCTGATTATCGCATG
>OY757910.1:83369359-83406859 GCA_963585895.1 Sepioteuthis lessoniana
TTTTAAAAAAAGATGAGGAAAAACAGAAAATAATGGGGCTTCTCAAAATTTCCCTCATTCACAAAATTTGTACTTCTGCGTAGTTTCACATCTTTGATGTAGTTTCATTCATCCGGAAGTACTTTACTTAACTTCCGCTTTCTATTTCAATCTCTTTCCGGTATGTTTCCGATCCGACTTGCTCAGAACACTCAGTGTTCACTTCTGGGGAGAGAGGGCTAAAAGTTCCTCACGTTTGCATCTATTGATGCAGAAAAGAGTGGGTGGATTTGAAAGGAAGTTGCATGCAGGTTTTTGCTGCGTTAGCTATGTTGCTGGGAAGAATTCCTCACTGGAGGTCGGTGAGATAAGGACGATCATTTCCTATATCAACCAAAAAGATTTCCTTTTCATTTCTTGCCGATAACACTATTTTATTGCAATAATTCCCCTACAAAACATTGCTTAATGTTAGCGATTTTGAAGCTTTTGAGTAAAAATAAATAAAAATGATTTTAAACCCCCGATATTCTTAATTTTCATGGATAACTGCAAAAAAAAAAACACATCAACGAGGCGCAAGGGCTAACAAGCTGAGCTCGTAGATAGGTTATACACTCAATGGTCAATTCCCGCTGAAATACACCAGTGCCTACCAATTCACCGAAGTTAAGCAGCAATTATGCAGCTCAGTATTTAGATGGGTGTTCACCTAGTAACAGCAAGTATAGAAAGTATGTTTACCAAAAGGAGCAAAGCTTACTAAGTTCTTAGTCATAATGAAAGCATCAGTTTCTGTAAGATTGCCGAAGTTAAGCATCGACGAACTTGATCAGTACTTAGATGGGTGACCACTTAATAAAAGCTGGTAGTGTAAACATCCTAAGGCCAGTTCGCCTGACTAAGCAAAGCTTATTAAATGAGCATATAAGCATAAGATCCTACCAGATTACTAAAGTTAACCAGTAATGAATAAGAACAGTACTTAGATTGGTGACCATTTAGTAAGTTCGATCTTCCCTCGATCATCGATATTTATATCTCTAAATAGCTCAGAAAAGACTCTACTCGATCACCGTCCTTGTCTATTTATAATCAATGATTCATTACTATATAGCTTAGCCCTAGGGAGTACATCTCCTTCAACTGCACCTCCCGTTTGAGACATGATTATACCTGATGCGTAAGGTGTTCCAAAAAGAACCTAAGATACCCCATTTTTACATTGCTATGGATAGGATTATATAATATATATATATTATAATTTTACTTGTCTATTCGATCACAGGATACGCTCATACATATATCCTCACTGCAGTCAAGTGGGATATTCTTGAATCTTCCTCCTTAATTAAATGGGATATTCTTCTACACGAATGTTGTTTCTTCCAATCAAACACTGTGTTCAACTCCGATAGAATTGCCCTGTGCTAACTTCATGTTATCCTCATTAAGTAATATAGT
This sequence comes from Sepioteuthis lessoniana, assembly GCA_963585895.1. NCBI lineage: Eukaryota > Metazoa > Mollusca > Cephalopoda > Myopsida > Loliginidae > Sepioteuthis > Sepioteuthis lessoniana. Next base: position 83,370,803 of record OY757910.1, read on the forward strand.
AAACATAAATTATTGTGTATTGATTTGCTGAAAATTTGATGAGCTCTGAAGTTCTGATAAGCTCCAACAACGTGCAACCAAAAACTGAAAAGGAAGCAAAAAAAAAAGAGCTCCGAAGATTCTTGGTGTCAGCAATACCGTGATCGACAAAATAGAATGTTCAAGTATATATATATATATATATATAAATATATATATATATATATATATATATATATATATATATATATATATATATGTATATATATATATATATATATATATTGATACCAAGGTAATCCAAGTAGAATGAGAGATTTATTGAGAAGCAAAGTCAACACAATTGCGTTTCGGTTCTAATGAAACATCATCTGGGAGGGATATTATTATATATTATTATGTTATATTATTATATCATATTATATATTTTATTATCATTATATCGTAATAATATAATTATATTGTATTATTATGTTATTATGTTATATTATTATATTGTATTATCGTGTATATTTGTATTATTGACTATTTTATTTTAATTTATTAATTCATAACTTCATTAAATCATTTCGTATAAATAACTCTTCTTGAGTTCTCAGGATTTCTTCATTGTTGCATCACACAATTTTCTCTTTTATATCATAGTGCGTTCAGGCTCTTCAGTGAAGAAGGTCGAAAACATGACGTTTTAGCATCTTTTTCTCTCTTTTTCTTCTTTCCTAGATATGCAAAATATAAAATCGATACGAATGTACATACGTAGTACCAAACAGGTATATTGTCTTAATACAGTTGTATACATCATATTTATCCAAAGTAAATTAGTTCTGCGAATGTTTATGTTCAATGATAATTTAGATGACGATTGGAACCAAATATAAGATGCTTTATTTCTTATATTTTCGGAAAAGTTTCCTCTTTCGTTCGTTTATCCAGTCGGATAGGGATGAAGAAGGGATAGACCTCCTCAACGTGTGTCCAAGATTTGACACTAAACAATCTGATAGTGAGGTTCCAGTAATGCTGGAACTTTGGTGAATGCAGAGTACTCGTTAATTGCCATCGCTCCCATGTCCACTGTGGCCCGGAGTAGTAGCACCTGATTGGATTCTCTGTATGGGTCAAATAGAAATAAATTGCGTACTGATGTTCAACTAAATTGTTTGAAATAGCACTGTTTTGACATTTATACTATGCACTTATGTTAAACTGAATTGTTCGAAATAGAACTGCTTTTTGACATTGAAACTGTTGTACTTATGCTAAACTGAGTTGTTTGAAATAAAACTGTTTATATGCATAAAAATGGATTTGACATTGATAACCTGCAATGGTTGATGTGAGATAAAACCAAACCAAACCAACCTTTCGTTCGTATGTTAAGCTAGTCTCTCATTGTAGGAACTACTCATCATGTGTATTTGTTTGTTATGCCTCCTTGTGCATCTCTATTTTACTATATCTTCATATTAAACTTTTAAAAATATATACTGCTTATACAATTTCTCTCCATACAGATCAAATTCTGTTCAGTAATTCATCCCTTAGTTCCCCAAAATACTCTTTTTTAATACCTTTTCTAACTATTATTTTTGAAATCATCCGATTCAGTTTTAATTTTTTTTTTTTTTACACTGTTGCTGTTTTTCATCTAATAAGGTAATTTGTTTAAAAAATATGTTACTCTATAAGCAAAAAACCCCAATTGGTTTGTTTTTAAAATCTGCCTTGATAGTAAATTCCAGTTCGAGAAGAAATATTTTTAAAAATGTCTACCATAATTAAAAATTCCATTAATTATTTTGAAAGTTTCAATTATATCAAGCCTCATTCTTCTCTTAAGTAAAGTAGTTCGTTCTAATTTCTCTAAACTCTAAATGTAACGGTAATCTTGTACTCTTTTTATTAGTTTTGTCACTCTTCTTTGAATACCCTTCAATCCTCGATTTTAATGCTTCGACACAGGAGTCTTGAGGGTTAAACTGGTCTTGATACCTCGTTTCCATCTCAAGAATATACAAGTGGAACTTCATTACTTATGATACCCACATTAGTCAGTGAAAAATCAACATAAGAATGTAAGAAGTGTAACGTTACTCCCTCACCCCCACCACATTAGATCAGTCTTCTAACCATTCCACTCGGGCTGTGATCAACTAGTGGTTCGAGGGGGTAACGCACATTTCTTGCTACCACAAAAATACGATCGGGGGGATAGGAGAAAATAAAACAGACGAACGAACACGAACAAAGCTTGGGGTTAACCAAGAGCAGAAGGAGGAGTATGCAACACTACATGCATGTGCGGACTAACGCTAGCGTGGGTAACTGGCGAAAATTCCACAAAGCAACTGGGATGCCGGCATCTCGTGACTCGATCTTCTTCGCTGGACCCTATCTTCTCTGCTACTGTCTCCGGAGTCGACCGCATCTGTCCGTGGTTCCACGCCAACTCTTCTGCTGACTCGCCTCTCTGCTGTCCCGTCGCCAACTGCCTGCCAGCTCCTTTGTCCAGCCAACTCTCTTTCGCGTCCCCTTACCACTTCCGGATACGGCGAGATTTCAGGTCCAAAAATCCTTTGTCTGGTTTCGCGCCGAAACAGACAAAGGAATCGTCTGCTCGGGCCACCCATATAGTGCTACAATTTCAGAAATACGTGCCATTTTTTTTATATAATTTTAATATTGTTGTTTATTAAATTAGTATAGATATGAGACCAAAGAAAAATTACAAATAACATTATATTACAACATTTCATAGGCAAGAGCGATGTTGAAATGGGGATTCCCCAGGATGAATTTTGGCTGTCCGGTTATATGTACTTCTAGGTTGCAGTACATATACCACTCTCTCTGGTTCTAAGGTTTAATCTTTTTGTCTCGAATTGTGAACGTTGAGTTTCACTGTCGGTTGATAATTATTGCAATTGAAACGTCCTATGTTCTCGAACTGCTTCCCTAGTCTGCTAGATTGGTTCTAAGATGCCTGGCCCAAGAACAAAAATCGTGAAGTTAAATGGCTATTTCCAAGGATTTCCCCTTGCCATCCTTCTGGACAACGCATTTTCTATTCTTTCTTTAAAAAACGAGAAGCTTAACCCTTAGAATCATTAACCCCACCTTCTATACTCGTGAGTTCCTCATTTTAGACTACTGACTGAAAAAAATAGCTGAAAATGTGAAATATTGTAATTTGTTATTCAGCAGTCTGATTGGTTGTTTTGTTAGGTCATAGCGGTGTAGAAATAAGGATTCACCGACTGGAATTTAGGCCGCAAGAGTATGCATACTACGAACACGAATGAATCCCATCCTAGATTCAGTTTACCTCTTATCTTACAATCAGAAATCTATTTCCCGATCTCAGCTCAAACGAATATACCTATTATCACTTCTATGCTACTTTTCTCAGTGACCAATTGTACTTTTATGTACCCTTACCCTAACCCTAACTATAACTGGAATTCACAACCATCGTGTGTCATTACTTTGGGGAAATTCTTCATGAGGGCGAATTTGATGTGAATGGTTGGAATGAAGAGCTTTTTGAGTGTCGACCGGTGCCATATGTTGTAAATTCTGCAAAATCCTAACATGATAGAACAAGCCTTTACAGGGATTCGAAATCAGAATATCCAGTATAAAATACATGCTTTTACTAGAATATTTGTGGATCAATATCTATAAATGTTGGAGTTAAAAGGTTTGACATTCCGTGGAGAAATTATCTCGTATTCTGAAGACTTGTTCCTACAAAAACCTCTTTGACCAAATTACTTTCAAAGCGTCCTTTTGAAAAACCAAATATACAGTATCAGCCATGAAAAGTAAACCCTTAGATTTTTTTTAAAAGAAAAAGTTTTTTTTAGATATATAGGGCGTATTCCTATTTTGGGATTGCTACATATTCATTTTTGGTTACAGAGTTCTAATGATGTAGAGTGTTGTAATAAATAATAACTAATAATATCGGGTTTGTAATAAATGATAGCTAAAAATAAAGGTTATATATATATATATATATATATATATATATATATATATATATATATAAAATTTTATTTTTTGATAATTATCAAAAATATTTTTTCAATAAATCATTGAAATGAATACACTCCAAATATTTTAAATGAAAAATTTAATTTTCTTCCTAGTCAATGGCATAGTTTTATTATTTCTAGTGAAACGTTAAAAAATCAAACCGATATTATTAGACAATATTTGAGACCAAAATCTTCAATATTACGCTTTAACCAAAAATATGGACTTACCTATAATATATTTACTCTATCTTAATTTTTCGTACAGAGTTTCAATGCTATCTACTTTACTTTTAGATAGTACCTAATAATATCCATGCTCAGTCAGCTGGGGCTATAGAATACATCGACTGCACCTCTGCAGATTGAAAGACCCCCTCCATGCATGTCCAAGATATGACACTACGCAATCTGAGGGAGAGGTTCCAGAAATGCTGGAGCTTTGGGGAATGCAGAGTACCCCTTCACTGCCATCGCTCCCAGGTCCACTCTGGCCTAGAGTGGTAGCACCTGATTGGGTCCTATCTATGGGTCAAATAGAACTAAATTGTGTACTTATGCAAAATTGAAAAGCTTGAAATAGAACTTACTTTGACATTGAAACTGTACTTATGCTAAACTGAGTTCTTAGAAATAGAACTGTTTTGACATTTAACTATGTGTGGACAAATACTATACTTATACTAAACTGAATTGTTTGAATTAAAACTGTTTGACTAAACTAAATAGCTTGAAATAGAAATGTTTTTGACAATTACACTGTGTATTCATGGTAAACTAAATTGTTTGAAATGGAACTGTTTATTTGTATAAAAATGGATTTGGCGTTAAATAACCTACAAAGGTTGATATGCCATGAAACCCAACCAACCAACCAAACTAATAATATCCATTTCAATGTAATATTTCTCTAGAAATAAAATAATTATGGTTCTTTGGTTTAGAAATAAATAAACATTTGGAAGAGGTGTTCCTATCTACGGGCGTACTGTACCCATAGGCGTTTCAAATCATTTTTATTTTTAATAAACGAAATAAAGACAAATCTTTATTGATAATTTGGTGAACTGATTCACAAGGATTTTCCCCCAGTTTTCTGTCACAATTTCTTTAAAAAGAAACCTGTTAGTTTTTTGTTTTTCTTTGTGTATAACTGACATCATGACATCTTGAATGAATATGCCTTAATAAAACATGTCAGTCAGTCACAAGAGACATGTAAGATATATACATATATATATATATATATATATATATATATATATATATATATATATATATATATATATAATCGTAACAATTTATCAATGAGTCGTGGAATAGTCAGCATTTTTAATTGAGCTGACCACAGTAGAATAGATGCGGGTGCAAAAATTGCCCAGTTCCGTCATCATTCCCGTTTAGAGATGTCTTAGACAAGAGAATATCAACTCAGCCCTTACCCCTATATATATATATATATATATATATATATATATATAATGATCATCAGGTCAAGCTGCTAGCACAGATTTCCCTGACTCTTTCTTGTCATTCGTCTCTACCCTCCATGGCTTCCGGAATGCCTGTACAGAGCTATTGTAGATAAGTTCTAGTTGGTTGTCCAACATTTGCATGTCCATCGGAGAATGCCGCTTATAAGTTGGTCTTTACTTCTTCAGCAATGTCACACATGACTTGTTCGAATTATTTGGATGGATTTAGTGATGTGAGGCAGGTGGTCGCACAGCAGCTGTTTTGTGGGATGTTGCTTCCGGGATTTGTTCAATGCATATTTATCCCATCAATCATCCAGTCAGCCTTTTTCAAACTCTAAAAAGACTCAGACCTATCTCAAGGTTTGAAAAAATAGGAACTTACCTCCTTATGCCAGTGGGGGTGGGGGGTAAATTAAGTGTTCCTCTCAGAGTTTTCTTTATCGATGCAAGAACATAGTTTGCCCGACTTTTTACCCAGAGATGGAGTGAGAAGTTATATATATATATATATATATATATATATATATATATATATATATGATAATGACTCAGAGAGAAGTGATAGATTCATGCCTTTTGCAAGGGTATTAGCGCAATATGGAATGTAAACAGTCATCCATCCTTACTTACCGGTGTGTATTCATAGCGTTTTTATTTACCACCACACAATAGCAAATGTGATATTGAAAGGTTTTCTTTATATAAATGATCCTACACTTGACAATGAAAATATTGCCCAGCCAGCGTGGCCTCTGGAGCACGGACGTCAAGGTAACCCGCAACGTTCTGAATTCCAGGTCAAGTCAAATCAATATACAATTTTATGCTCCTGCCCCCTTTTTTTTTCCTAAAAGACATGCCGGGGTTGATCCCACACCGAAAGGATCGGTGATAGAAACAAATGTTTGTGAGTACGCATTTATGTTATTTAAACAATGAGAAGCTTAAATGTTAACAATGCATAAAAACGTCGCCTTGGATCGTATTTTGGAATTTTTAGAAATTTGGCAAAAGATCATACTTCTGGAGGTATGTCGGTTTTTAACAACACATCCTACAGGAAACACATTCTCTGTTTCTGTCTAAATCTCATCCTTTCTCTCTATATATCTATCTCTCTGTCTATATATATATATATATATATATATATATATATATATATATATACATTGTTTGTCAACGAGTACAGGATGAAAGTCTGAATAGTTCCTGAAGTGGGCAGAATCCGTTAAGACTAAGTCATTAAAAGCTGATTGTATGAAAGCATGGGCAGGGTAGATTGAGAGAGGAATTGCAGAGATTCGACCCTGTTGCTTGACATGTTTACAAGCCTCTTATTCAGCTGACCTAATGCCAATTTCACTGTTAAATCTACCAACCCCGACGTTAATATTTTTTAGAATGTATACAGGCAAAAAAAAAAACTAATAATAATAGATAAATCTCATCAATGACTAGGTTCTTCAGCCTTGGTAAGGCAACTAGTCTAGGAGAAGGAAAACTCTGAATTCAAACTTGTTAAACTTCGCTTAAAAATTGACCTTGTGTCATATCCTACCGGAGCGGAGGGGTTGGTAAATATGATAAATCTCATCAATGAACAATTAGCTAAATGATAAAAAAAAAAATAGGATAGCAAAATCCAATAAATTAATTCACCGTAACTGCTGCAGAAGTTTTGAAACATTCGCCTCGCAGTAGAAAAGAAAATGGGGTTGAAATCTGATGATCGCATAGGGGAGGGAGGGACTGACTGTCAGTAAGCGCCGTACACACAATGGTTGGTTGTTTGGTTGGTTTATGGCACATCGTCCCTTGTAGGTTATTCAGTGCCAAATTATATATATGTATATATATATATATATATATATATATTATTCATTTTTTAAACCTATTCTATTATTCCGATGGTGTGAAAAAAGCAGATAATACAATAAATACAAAAAATATTATACAAACTGATATCTGAGGAAAAATTCCATAAAAATGGAAAAGACTAAAAACATTCGTACTATTTGAAAATAATCAACCAATAACACATGCCAAGTCAAAGAATAAAACCCCGACAGAATTCCTTAAGCTAACTCGTATGAGCGATCAATACTCTAAGTAGAGCAAAATACGAAAAATCAGAAAAAATCTCCTAATGATACAGATACAGATAATACCACTCCGCCTATCTTTGTATATATATATATATATATATATATACATGAGATGACTGACCAATTTTTATGATTTCAGATTTAAATGAACAGCTACAGAAGGAATTAGAATACACCCTACTAAAGCTGATTGTCACAGCTGGTGAATTTCAAAAATACAATCTGGACGTGAGGACACATTAGAAGAACAATATGCGATAAAATTGTGTTTTAAACTTGGAAAAAATGCCACAGAAATGTATGGAATGCTTCAGACTGCTTTTCGACCATCTTGCATGAATCGAGCATCAGTTTTTGAGTGGCATAAGAGATTCAAGGAAGGCAGGGATGATGAGAGGTGTTGGAGGAGTAAGGAAGTCAATACACCAGAGTTGATTAGCCAAAGGGTTACGGTTAGGGATAGGGTTACTATGTTGAGGTTTTAAGGGAATTCAGGAAGAGATTCCGTCGGAAGAGGCCAGCACTCTTCAAATCGGGTCTGTGGCATTTCCACCAGGACAATACACCAGTCCACAACTCCATCCTTGTCACAGACTATTTGACCAAGATGGGCATCAAGACAGTTCCTTAGCCTCCCTATAGTCCAGACCTTGCTCTCTGTGACTTTTGGTTATTCCCTCAGCTCAGTGGCTGTCGTTATGAAACAATTGAGGAGATGAAAGAGGCTGTGACGAAGGTCATTGACACGCTCACACAAGAGGACTTCCATGGGGCCTTCCAGAGGTTATTGGAACGGTATAACAAGTGCATTGCATCCGGAGGAGATTACTTCGAAGGGGACTAGAGTTTCATGTGTGTACTATCAATAAAAGTGCCCATACGAAAAAAGTCTGGAAACTTATCGTATGCACCTCGTATATATATTGTCATCTATGGACAGACTGTTTCGTTGTATCACAACTTTTCAGTGTAGCTAGACCCGCGAGATGCTTCAAGCCGAGATCAAAATCCAGCTGACTTTAAGTCAGTCGGATATCTTACTCCAGAGCCATAGTCATTCTCAGCGTAAGCGATGGAATTTTTTTACTTATACATTTTTACATATATGTCATCGGCTATCGGAGTGCTCAATTCATGAATTTAAGCGTATGTAGCAGCCGGCAAATTCACCACTCGAGTGCTCAATCCACAGGGGCGGGGAGCATATGTATTGTCTTGATATATTGTTTCGTTGTATCACAATTCTTCAGTGTGTCTAGACCTGCGAGATGCTTCAAGCAGAGATCGAAACCCAGCTGGTTTTACGTCAGTAATCTGCCGTATCTTAAAAAAAATTCGAACTCGCTTACAACGTTGCATTTTATCCACTACGCCTCGGGTACTCCGCTCACATAGATATAGTCATAACGCTACTCTTTAACACTTGAAATAAACACCTCATGAGATTTCTCCATATATTTTGAAACATATGAATTTCTTGTTTGAGTGGGTCACAAATTTTGAGACGTGTTTTCTTGACAGCAGTATGGAAAAGGTACGAAAGATTTTCGTCGGTATTTATTTATCTATTATTATAAACACACAGTTTAAACAACTCTCTCTCTCTCTCTCTCTCTCTCTCTCTCTCTCTCTCTCTCTCTCTATCTATCCATCTTAAGTAATCGGTTCTAAAATCTTCTCTCTTTTCTCTCTCTCTTTTTCTTTCTTTATCTCTTTCCCTCTCTCTAAAACACTTATCGCCAAAATCTAAGCTTTTTAAAATCTTCTCTCTATCTCTCTCTCTCTTTCTCTTTCTCTCTCTCTCTCTCTCTCTCTCTCTCTCTCAAGTAATCGGTACCAAAATCTCTTAAGGTTATAAAAATCTCCCTCTCCTTCTCTCTCTCTCTTTCTCTCTCTCTCTCTTTAAAGTCATCGGTACCGAAATCTCTTAAGGTTATAAAAATCTTCTCTCTCTCTCTCTCTCTGAAACATTTAGTTCTAAAATACAGGAACCAAAATCTCTTAAGATTATAAAAGTCTCTCTCTCTCTCTCTCTCTCTCTCTCTCCCTCTCTGATCATCAACTTGTAGGATTTTCATGTTTTTCTTTCGGACTGAACTAAAGCCATTTTTCTTCCTCGTGTAAATCGCTCTTCGACAAGTTCAAGACTTCACAAAGTGATTCCTGTTGATCTCTGGGGTGAACAAAATTTTGGCTGGGTGAATAAAAGCTTTATGGACTATAGAGAATGAGTTTACTTGTTTACATTTATCCCAAGAGAACAAAAATCGCTGAGTCCTAGAGCCTCGTTGCCGAATATCTTACATTTAGCAGAATGCCTGATTACGTTTGATGAACACAGTTGAAATGATTTTCGTTTTTGAAGTGAAGTCTATATACACATTTACAGGTATTGAATATTACTCGATGAACGAAAAAACAGAATGATCGAAAAAAACTGTGTCATTTTACAAGCTTTTCCAAGTGCATATATGATTTAATATGATCTTGGTCAGGTGTATCATTTGCTAAGCAAACAGTGAAGCACTTTGAGCATAGAATTTAGTGGTTGGTGGTTCAAACTCAGAAACCTGGCACCTGATATTTGTGATCTCTTCAGTGCCCACCAACCATATCTTGCTCACTAAAAAAATAATTCAAGAATTAAAGATGCGTTTGCATTGAGAGTTTACGGATTCTTTTCTTATGTAAATTTTATTCATCATCATCATCATGATGTCACGCTATCAGCACGGATATAACTGACCCTCTCTCGAGCTGGTCGTCCTGCCTTTGTTCGGCCATGCACATCACTTATGAGCTCGTCCTTACTTCTCCAGCAGTGTCTCGTGTGTGGTTCGTCTAATTTTGATAGTTTTCGTGATGGGGGGCAGGTGGCCGTACAGCTGCTGCTTTGTGGGGTTTTGCCTCCAGGACTTGTTCAATATTGCTCGCAGCATTCTTGTGTAGTTGCCGTCAAGCTTTTTCTCCATCCGTTTAGTTAGCGTCCATGTAGTGCATCCATATAGCAATATCGACACGACCGCTGCCTGGAAGAAACTGTGCTGCATTTTATCGGTCAGGTCTGACTTCCATATGACCGAGAGACTATTGATAGCTGCCCATGCCTTCGCTCGTTGCGTGTCGATGTCTGTCTCGGTTGATGAGACACTGCTCTCTAGGTAGGTGAACGTGTCAACTAGTTTCAGAGAGCTACCGTTTAGTGTGGAGATGTCGCCTGTTTGATTAAAGCACATATATTCTGTCTTGTGTGCATTGACATGGAGGCCGATGCCTGCAGCGGCTCGTTCCAGACTAAATTTTATTAAACACGGGTAAATTGTTTATGTTTTGTCATTAAATATTCAATTATTTTTTTTTAAATTTGAATGGAAATTATTTTTTTACAATGTGCATCGAATAAAAAGTTCGAAAAATTCATAAAACATACTCTTTCGCATACTTATTCGGCAGTTCAACACACTTAGCTCATCGGGTTTTTTTAATTTCTACACCCCCATCTAAAAAAGGGGACCATAATCCAAAATTATCAAGCTTTACTGATCTGGCACACAGGCTTCAAGATACTTACAACACCAGGTCTATGTAGTTACCCAAGTAAATACTGAACAGGCTCATGCCTGCCTAACTTCGGTAATCAAGCGGAAACAACTGCTTTCAGAACCACTTAAATTATTTGGTGGCGTATAGTGTCTGCTGTAAATAAGTGATCACTCTTCTCAATATTAACTAAGCTTAACTTTGGTAATCTATGATGAACTGGTGCTTTCAGCCAGGATCGGTCCTGAACCTAAATCATTCTTTTTGGTTGGGCCAAGAACTTGATTTTATGTTCATTTAATTTATTTGGAGGGGGGATAGATAATAAATTTGGTTACAGGAGGTGTATCGGGTAAGAAGTTTGAGAAGCTCTGATCTAAACAAACAAAGCAATTTACACGATGAAGAAAAATAGCTTTAGTTCAACTCGAAAGACGAGCATGAAAATCCACCCGTAAGATAAATGCATTTATATACTAACCCTTCCGTACGAGTTGGATGCGACCATGAGTCAGTTTTTTTTATGCGTAGTTTAACAGGTTTGAATTCAGGATTTTTTTTCTTCTCGACCAGTGCTATGATAAGGCAAGAGAACCCAGTTTGCCTAATTATTTTACCTATAGCTGGAGAGAGAATAGTTGGATTCATACCTTTCCCTAAGGTGAACTGCAAACAGTATCACCGGGATTTGAACTAGGTTCGCCGTTTCCATTTCACAAAAGGTAATGCAAGATATATATATATATATATGTGTATGTGTGTGTGTGTGTGTGTCCTATTTTATCTCCTGGGTGGATTTTCTTGCTCTTCTTTCGAGCTGAACAAAAGCTATTTTTTCTTCATCGTGTAAATTGCTCTACTTCTCGTTCATTATAACGGACTGAAAGAGGGCACGTTTTTCGGAAGATTTGGAAGAAGGGAAGGGCTTACCGGCAGGAATAGAAATAAATTATATATATGCCTAACTTGCCCCACCTATTGGTTTGCTGTCAGTCAGGGTGGGGAAACCATAGTCGATGATTTTAATAACAACCTCGTCTCCTTCCTTCCCAACACTCTCTCTTAGAAGCCTTCACCCAAATATCACACAACCGACTATTTTTGCATTTTTCCTCTATCGCCTGAGCCATAGTTATCATTTTTGTTTGTTATCTAGATCCTAGGGGTCAATATCCAAAATAAACTATCTACGAAGAGACATTTTTTTATTGATGAAACACTTCTTTCTGAGATATGAAACGAAGTTTTTGGATAACTAATACGGAAAAATCTGTTCATGATTTTATTAAATGACTATACAACCTTCAACATTTTAAACTGTTTCCAATGTAGTGCAACAGAACTTAGGCGAGTGGCAATCGTAGCTCCATATGGCGAATGTCTTAACATTTTTTTCTTATATGATCATGGCTTGGACCGGTGCACACCACGCATTTGCCGTTGAAATGTATTTTTCTCGTGTTTGGTGAATCTGTAATTGCTATACCGAGAACTTTTCGTGCTAATTTCTTGTTATGTCGGAATGATGCTCTTCTGGACAGAAAATCAGTGCCTCAATGGATTGAAAACTTTATCCAGAACAGCATCATTCCATTGTTACAAGAAATGAGCACGAAAAATTCTCTGTGTGGCAATTACAGATGCACCAGTCTTAAAAATGTTCAACGGCAAACGCACGGTGTTCACTGGTCCAAGCCACGATTGTAAATAATCATATATGAAAAAGATTGATAAGACATTTGCTAGATGGAGCTATCATTACTACTTGCCTAAATTCACTTGCACCACACAGGTGACAGTTTAAAATGTTGGAGGTATTTCTGTCATACTCTGTCGATGGGATGATAACCATTGTAAGACATTAGCTTGATAGAGCTACAGTTACCACTTGCCTAAGTTCACTTACACGACATAAGTGATAGTTTAAAATGTGGGATGTATTTCTGTCACACCCTATATTCAGGAAAGGGTGAAAGATTCAAGTTAACAGTTTATATTTAGCTCCATTATACCGAGAATTTGGAAGACTAAGAACAAAACCTCACAAAATTATCATTCATTTACGTATTTGACTGGAAATTGCTTTATTCTGTAAATTATGATATGGTTAGGGTATTCCACCAGCAAAAAAATATTATTCCATGTTTTGCCGTTTTTGTTGTGTAAATTTGTTTTGCTTTTGTTTGGTTGTTTTACGGAATATCAACCCCCGTAGGTTGTATAGATGTAACATTATGGTTATATACATCCATACATAATGAACATTTTTTGTTATATATGAAATGACCCATGAACACATTGGGTTCCAGTTTTTACATCGTTCCATGATTATACTGATATTTCTATGTAGGAAGGAGTGAAGGATTCTACTTAACATTTTATAGTTGTCTCCGTTTTATCGAGAATTGAAAATAACGTTCAAACTGGATTGAAAGTTGTTTTATTCTCAAAGTTGAAGTGTTTTAATGGTGTATTGCTCTAATAACAATCTCGCTATAATATGTCGTATTTACAATGCCACAGTTACATACATATAAAACATAATGGATGTGCTCGTGGTGAAATGGACACGGTGACTCGAATTCAAATCCAGGACGAAACTGTTTGCATTTTACATAGCGCTGATCACATTAGAAAAGGTAGGAGTCCAGCTATTCTCTCTTCAGTTATGAGTAAATAGTTGCACAGACTGGGATCTTTAGCCTTGGTTAGGCAACCAATCTTGGAGAAGGAAAACTCTTAATTAAAACCTGTTAAACTCTGCATACTAAATGAACTTGTGTCACATCCTGCCTGTGCAGAAGGTTATGTAAATACATACGTATAAACATAATGGTATATATATACACACATATATATATATATATAGATATATATATAGAGAGAGAGATAAATTATAATGTACAGCACGAATGCTAGCCTTACAAAGTTATCATTTAGTTGCATCTATCTATCTATCTATCTATCTATCTATCTAGATAGATAGATAGATAGATAGCAACACTTGTTTCACCATCTCAAAGTTCTGATGAAGGTTTATCAAAACCGAAACGTTTTAACGTTGACTTTCCTTTATGATAAATTCATCACTTTTGGATTACTTTTTTTTTTTTTTTTTTCTTCAAATATCGATGGATAGATAGATAAGGTGACGGGGATGGAAAAAGTAGAAAGATTACTTCGACGAAAATCATGCCATTCTCACAGACTTGAACAATAAAACAGAATATTAATGAAAGCTTTTTGAACTTATAAAAAAAGAGTCCTGTTGGTTTTCGTTTTCCTATTTTTCTTCCGCACTCACCATTATGCCAAAACAGAAGAAACAAGAAACCCTTCCCTGTGTGTGCGTGAGAGAGAGAGAGAGAGAGAGAGAGAGAGAGAGAGAGAGAGAGAGAGAGAGAGATGCAGATTAACGATGACAACGAATCTTTAAACATTTTTAAAAGCTCCCCTTTCCTCGCTGAAAGCATCTCCCCAAAAATGAATGTTTTCCATTTCGATATTATAATCATCCAGATTTTGCTGGTGATACTATAACACAGCAAAAATGGAACATTGTTGCGAGTCTTTTGTTAGTGCAGTAACATTAAAAACTATCAGAGAGAATTTTCAATGCAATTTTCAATTTAATATTCATCGTTATCACCCGGATCGTTATAATTGACCAAGAGACATAACTAAAAAGTGCCAATTATGGAGTAATGCCTCTAATTCTCTTTTCTATCATATTATAAATCTATCAACAGGAAGTAGTTTATTGACTTTAATAGCAGTAAACAGCGGTCTTTTTTCCAACTTTATTCTTAAGAAAACATATATCTAAATTTCGACAAGTCTTCCTTTGTTAAAATATTTCAAGATGTAAAGTTAATTTGAAAAATGTTCGTATAGGTTATTAATATTTGATTATAAACAATAATAGTGGTTGATGTAAAAAAGAAAGTATTTAAATATTTATTCATATCCTCTTCAGCAAAGAAAGACAACAACGCAGATGTATGAAAATATAATCTGTTTCTCTTCTCTTCCTTTTATTACCCAAAATGTAGTTATAGGTACTGTGGGAAAAAGTCGGTGATGGCCGAGATGCACACACGGGGACGACGGTGCGGTTTTTCTATGAAACCTCTCTGCCTTTCTGCTTCGTTCTGTCCTGTTCAAGATCATCCCTGGTTTATATCATTTTTCTGCGCCCATGCAATCCTCGTGGTCACACCTACGCGTTACACGTGGACACGCTTCCTGCCACTCACGCAACTTACGCGGTACTTCCACCGGGGAAATACTAGTGTTCTTTTTACTTTAGGAAACTGGTGTACATCCTGTCATGCCACCGACACAACTTATGTGGCATGCCAAAGAGATCTTCCTGTCAATATCCAACATATGATAAGTTTGGTTAAGTTTCTTTGTTTAATGTTATGGGTTATTTAATGTATAAGAGCAGTAGTGATATTATTTAACGCAAAGCTGGAGGGATAAGGAAGCTCATACCTTTCCCTAGGGCATTAGTCTGAAAGTGAACGTATTAGGTCTCTTGTGGATATGCATTTTTAAATAGTGGTATACAATGGTTTGTGAACAAAACATAGAACAAAGCGTTAGAAATCTTTTATCTTTTAGCGATGGGGAGACAGACAGACAGATAGGCAGAAAGACAGAGAGGCGGGGGTTTTTGCTTTTAACCTGCATATGAAGAAACGTGATTTCAAAATTCCTCATACCTAATGTGTCTTCTTATTAGACAGAAATGTTATAGGCAGGTGACAGCTGTCTTTACATTGGATTTTTATGTTCTTTTTCTTTGAGTGTCAGATCAGAAGAAAAAAGCAAAGGCTGATGAAAGGGCCACCCTTGGATTTGGGTAGAAAAGAAAAAAGAAAAAATCGGCGGCGAAAAAAACATCAGTAAATAATTTCAGGCGTTAGAAATGAATCTAATTCACTGAGGGGAAATGATCCAGAGTAATCTGTGTTCCGTAATGACTGATAGTAAAATGAACCCTGAAAATACAGGATGGCATTAAAATTCTGGATAAAACAATATATATAGAACGTATTGCACAGTCATATAGAGAATTTGGATTAATAAAAATGACGACCAGTGCAAAGAAAGTGATCCACAAAATGTTCACTCTTACTGATTTCGTAACCTGGTTTGGTCGTGGAAGCACTACTATCCTTCTCCAGGTCTATAACTGGCAGTCATATCAAGATAGATAGATAGATAGATTGATAGATAGATTCAGCACTTTAATAAACTTAACACTCATTAGGAATTCAAAAGTTGCATCTCTCCGGAAATCTTCGGAAAGTTACAACTAGTCAACCATTGGATAAAGTGTTATAAATATATTCTTATTTAAATGAAATGATCAAATGGAAATCACTTACACTAAACTAAAGCAAGATATCATTTTTAATGTTTCCTAATAATTGATTGTAAAATGAAGCCAGAAATACACGATGGTATCATACTTCTAGACAAAGGAAATTATATTGAACGTTTTGCGATGAATAATTTTAGAAAGTGATCAAATATAAGAAGTTTGTGACAAAAATATCGAGACTGCAGCTGTACCGAGATAGAAATGAATGAAAAGAGAACTCTCTTCAAAATAGCCCCCTATATATCTAACACAGTTATTCCAGCGAGTTTTTCATTGGTCAATGTACCACTTAAAATTCTTCTTTTGACATGGCGTGAAGCTTCATTTTTTTTTCTTTTAATGTCCTCCATGTCCTCTAATCTTGCCCTTGAGATAAACTTTCAGTTTAGGAAACAAAAAAAGTTAAATGTAGCTCAGTCTAGTAAGTATGATGGGTGGGGGGATGATGCACTTGCAAAAACTTAATGCCTGCTTCAAAGTTGCAAAAATAGATAAGCAACTACATAGTTGGATAATATGTATCTAAATGCAGTTATCAAATGGAAATCACTTTCAACAAACTACAGCAAAATATAAGTTTCGGTTTCTTTTAATGGCATATCAGCCTTTGTAGATTATTTAATACCAAAGCCATCATTCTAGAATAACAATAGTGGTACTATTTAACCCATAGCTGGGGAGATAAGAGGGTTCATACCTTTCCCAAGGGTATTTGTCCAAAAGTGAACGTAATAGCGCAACTGAAGTTCGAACTCGCTTACTACGGTTCCGAAGTTCATTGCCTTTACCATTACACCACAAGGACAACCCCACCAACGGAATATCATCTTTAATGTTCTCTGATGTAAACTAAACATGGCGAAACTAAACCTTGCACTTATCAAAAAACTGATCTGTAAGGTGAACTGGCTAAGACACTAATCTGCATCCAGTAGTGCGGCTCCAGTTCCGGAGCCTCATGGGTTTTTAGACTGTTTCGTAATCTTTTTGCTTCTATTACTTCTCGGGACTACTCTGATGTGATGTAATAGTACCTGTTAGGGTACCATCTATGAGTCAAATAGATTTGTTTAAGGATATTTAAAATAATTATTTTATTAATTTGACACAATGGCTGTAAAAATATTGATATTTCAACTGAATATGAAATGTTTACCAGTTTAGGATAGTGAATATACATTTTGTACAGTATATAATTAGAGACGATAATTGTTAAACTGAATGTGGCATAAAATAACCCAACAAGAGTTGACATACCGTAAAATTAACCTACCAAACAACTCGTTGTAACCATGGACAAGACTAACTGTGAACTCTTATTTACTCCGGAGTTGGCACAATATTTAATGCTTGGAAACTATAAAAATTATATGTCTATAAATAAAAAGTATTTGATGCATTTTTTTTTTTTTGTAAATGACTAAGGATCATAGAGCGGTTATTATCTTTTTTCCTTTGTGTTTAAAGTTGGTTGGCTGTGTTTTGTGCCGTATCAACCCTTATAGGTTATCTAATGCCTAACCCCACTCCACACACTCACATATACATGTATAAAACCAAGTCTACTGGAGCTCTAGGATACACCAACTGCATCTCTGCAGAGGAGTTAGACCTCCACCAACGAGTGTTCTGGATATAACATTAAACAATCTGATAGTGAGACTCTAGTAATGCTGGAGTTTTGAAGAATGCGGAGCACCCCTTCAATGCTATTGTACCAGGTCCACTCGATCCTGGAGTGGTAGCACCTGATAGGGTCTTATTTATTGGTCGAATAGAACTGTTTGACATTTAAACTGAGTGCAAACAAATGATTTATAATGTATAATTGAATTGCTAATGATTCATGGCATTACTTGGAACCATTTAACTTTGTTGACTAATGCTAAATTAAAGTGTCAGTAATATAAATAATCATTTGACTTGGTGTATCTACAAAATATGTTTACAAATCATATTTGATATACATGTAAAAACAAGATTTGGCATAAAATACTCAATAATGTTTGATATACTCTAAAATCAAACCAAACCATATCTATCTATCGATATATATATATATATATATATAGAGAGAGAGATTGAGCACTCTAGCGAAGGAATTTACGGTTGCCACTCGCATAATGCAAAGCTCTTCGATCGAATTGACCATTCCGGTATCCGGTAAGCTATAAATGTAGACAAACGATAAATACTACTTAATGTCTTATAATTCCTGAACTGACGTGGTTCGCTTGTTGGCTGAGCGTTATGATACTAAGTCTAACGTAAAGTTGGGCGGGTTTCGATCCCAGCTTCAAGCGTGCTACGTGTCTAGCCACACTGAAGAGTTGTAATACAACGAAACAGCCTGTCTGGAAGACTATATAATTTGTAAGCGGATGGTTAGTAGATGACATTATTCTTAAATGAAAGGGAACTCATTTGTTTAAACACAGTTAAAAGGTTTAATTATTATCTAACTCTAATAATTTTGTTTAATATTAATCATTTGTTTGCAAAGTGTTAAATAGTTTAAAGTAGATGATTAAATAGTTCTATTTGATCCATAGATGGGACCCTGACAGGTAGTACCACTATGTGTTTTTTTAACATTCTCCAAGTCTTCAAATATTACTGTTGAAGCTAATTTTCATCTTAGGAAACAAGAAATATTCGTGTGCAGCTCGGCTGGATGAATATTCCGGATGCTGCACTTTCACAATTTTGAGTTTCGCCAAAGATTGCTAATCAAAAAGTATTGAGAATTAGCGCTAACTCGTCCAGACATAGTCATACGAGTTGCGCACTTCTTTTATTTAAATTGTAAAATTGAAAAAAAAAAGAATCTTGTCAGGTTGTTTTTTTAATCAAACCTCGTATAAACTACATACATATGAAAAGAAGCTCTCGAAAGTGACTGCCACTATCTTCAACTTCAGACATATACCTGTAAAAAAGTTGAGAACCCTCTAATACACCAGCTCTAGGGTAAATAGTACTACTACTTCCCTTCTACGAGAATGGCTATGTCATTAAATAACCCATGATAGTTGATATGCCATTGAAATAAAGGAAGCAAACTAAACTGCCACTGACACTAAACAATCTGATGGTGAGGCTCCAGTAATGCTGGAGCTTTGGTGAACGCAGATTATCCCTTTATTGCTATCGCTCCCAGGTCCACTCTGGCCCGAGTGGTTACACCTGATACGGTCCTATCTATAGGTTAAATAGAACTAAACTATGTAACTATGCTAAACTGAATAGCTTAAAATTGAACTGTTTTTGACATTTAAACTATGTACTAATGCTAAACTGATATGTTTGAAACAGAACTGTTTATATGTATAGAAATGGATTTGGCGTTAAATAACCAACAATGGTTGATATGCCATAAAACCCAACCAAACAAACAAACCAAACTACCTCTCTAATTACAGACAGAAACTAACATTGCAAGAAACAGTAAGATAATGTAGGTTTGAACTTCGGTTCAAACCTAAGTTGAAACTATATACATTCTTGGAGATTGAAGATTCAATATCTACAATCTCCAATGATGTACATAGGTTTGAACTTGATAAAAATTACTGCCTTCCAAATAGAATAATGTATCGCAGAATGGTATTCACCATTTGTACGACCATATGCAAATGAGGTTTGATGGGTTGATTCTTTTAACGGCATATCGAAGCCTTCTGTATTATTTAATGCTGAAATTTGATTTATATATAAATGTTTGATTATAATCATAGCAATCTCTTTAACATTCATTGCTTTTCTTGTTAATGACACTTTTTGTCTCAAATAATGTTTGCACACTGCAATAGTCGAACAATCATTTGGCGTGTGGGTGTGTTATAACGGCAATTCTTTATGATATTGATGCTTTTATTTAGAAAGGACAGAATTATTCAAATTAGTATTTCATTATGATAATTTGAATGATTAAAAAATAATGCAGAGCGCGACTGGAGACCCTACAAAATTATTAAAATGCTTTATTCTCTAAGAGCATTTTTAGTGCATTGTTTTGGTATAAAGTATCTCACAATTACGTGTCGTTTTTACTGTGTCAAGGTGATATACATAAAGAGAGTTTATATATATATCCAGGAAAAGAAGTAGCGTCATCCCTAACAACACGGTGCAGTGGTTAATGAAAAGGGACCTTCGGGTCACCCTCGAATATGGTCTTTAACTTTCATTTATATATATATATATATATATATATATATATATATATATATATATTGTGTGTGTGGCAAGGCTTGTGTTGATTGACTAAAGCGCCCCTGAAGTAGAATGCAGATCAACAAAACCCTCATCATATGATATATATATATATATATATATATATATATATATCATCCTTCATCCAATCAGTCTATTTTTTCAGCCCTTTGCAGGGTTCAGACCAACACCAATATCAGTAAAACATGTTAACTTAGGAGATTTATGTACCTAACACTAATTCAAGAGTGGTCCTCCGGTGATTTAAATTAAGAGTCCTTTTCTTTTACAGGTTGCTCTACTGATGCGAGAGTCCAGTTTACCCAACTCTTTATCCATAGATGGAGAGTGAAGTTATGGATTGTTGGTTATTAAAGAGCATTAGAATGCATATATATATATATATAAACCTTTCTAATTGTTATCCTTCACCAAAGAATTCTGAAAAAATTTGCAATATATTTAGTGGTACTATTTACCAACCCCTCCGCTCGGACAGGATATGACACAAGGTCAATTTTTAAGCGGAGTTTAACAGGTTTTGAATTCAGAGTTTTCCTTCTCCTAGACTAGTTGCCTAACCAAGGCTGAAGAACCTAGTCCGTCCTACTATTTACCCATAGCTGGAGGGAGAATAAGGGGGTTCATACCTTTCCCAAGGGTATTTGCCCGAAAGTGAAGGTAATAGCGCGACTGGAGTACGAACTCGCGTACTACGATTCCGCAGTTCATCGCTTTAACCATTACACCACGAGGACACCCCATATATTTAGTGGTGGAGTGTTTGCCAATGGCCCTAGAGACAGGGTTTCAATCTCTGGTCGAGTCATACCAAAGACAAAAAGTGGTACTTGATACCTCCTTACTTAACACTCATAAGGTACGTTTCAAGGGCAAACAGGAGCAATTCAGGGAAAGAAGTAACGCCCTCTCCTACACTTCGGTGTTGTAGCAATTGAAAAGGGAGCTTTCGGATAGCCCTCGACTACTGTCACCAACTTTACTTACTATATATATAGACAGACAGACAGACAGACAGATGGAGACACAGCGAGAGAAGATATTTATAGATGTAGATATGTAAGAATAGACATATATCTACCGATAGAGAAATATATATATATATATATATATATATATATATAGAGAGAGAGAGAGAGAGAGAGAGAGAGAAAGAGCCGAGACAATCAAACAGACAGAAACAGTGGGAGAGAAAGACAGACAGAGACAGAGAAAAGAAAAGACTGGAATATATAGATAAGAAAAAATTGACATAGATAGTTAGCTTGCACACAGTTCCTGGCTTCAAAGTTGAGAATGCTGAGTTTAAGAATAAAAAGTAAAAAAAAAAGTGAATCTAAGCATAAAGTAGGAATATATGTAAAACAAATGCAAAAAAATTCAGGATTGAGGGTATGACTTTGTGAAAGGGTAGGTATAAACTTTTCTGAATTTGTTGGCTGAAGACCAGTGATGTACGTGGGAGGAAGACAATCCCAAGGTACGTACATCTAGAGACTATTTCTGAACAGAATGCTGAAGGTATATTAAGAGAGTCAGTCTTAGAATAATGTGAAGGTCTTGCGGCGGACTATTCAGAATAAGTTAACTGGGTTAGGTTATATAAGACCCTGGGATGATTTCTTTATGATTTGTATTATTCATATATTTGTAGCGTTCTTATATGGAAATCCGGAAGGAGAATAGGAGCTGGGTTGCTTCATTACAAGATGCGGTTAGTTTGGTTTAATTTAGTTATCTTTTACGGCATATCAACTCTTGTGGAATATTTGATGCCAAATTTTATTTATACGATTCGTATATGAATACTTTAGAGCTTGGTTAGTAGTGTTTTATGGTATATCAACTCTTATGGTTTATTTGATATCAAATCTCGTTTATACATATATATATATATATATATATATGTGTGTGTGTGTGTGTGTGTGTGTGTTACATATGATTCGTAAGCGAATAGTTGGTAGATAACATCATTTTTAAATGGGCCAGTGCTCATTTGCTTGCACACAGTTAAATGGTTTGAAGTATAGTGAATGATTAACAGTTCTATTTGACCCATAGATCTGACCCCAACAGGTATTACAACACCGGATCCAAGTGGATCTATGAGTAATAGCAATGAAGGTGAACTCCACACTCTCCAAAGCTCCAGGACTGAAGCCTCACCATCAGATGTGGTTTTGTATCATATCCAGAACATCTGTGCAGAGATGCATTCGGTATATTCTACGGACTCAGCCGACAAGGCGTACAAGATGGGGTTGATTAATTCGTTTGGTGGGTGGCCTGTTAAAAGATATTTTTGCAATTAAATAGTCGAAATGTTGCCAAAGACACAGTCGGATTTTTCAAGGTTAGAACAAGAGAGAGTTGGAAACAGAGAGAGACAGAGAGAAGGAGAGAGAGGCAGAAATAGAGAGGTAGTTTGAAGATATTTATAAATGCACGCACGCATCCTTTTACACACGCACAGATTACCCCATAGAATTATGCCACGCACATAGATATACGTTCACAAATACGCCTGCAAATGAACGTGTACAAATGAAAACAAGATGGATTCCAAGGGAATGACTTAGAGGCATACGGGAAAACAAATTCTGTCCGAAGAAAATGAAAGCTGCCAAAATAGAAGTAATTATCTACCAAAATAGAAGTTCAAAGGCGGCAGATCAAAATTATCTATATATTAATCCGCTCGTATCTATAGTTGATGCGTGGCATATAGGGAAAAGAGAGAACAATATTTTAGCATCATCATCAAGGCATGCAGACAACACGGTTTCCTTTGACTATCTATCTATCTATCTACCTCTATTTGTAATCAATATTGGCAAGTACTCTTGACAGCATCCAGTGTCTGCACAGAGCTGATCAATGTATTTTTTGCTGGTCAGTAAACATTAGTGTGTTCCTGGGTAGGGGTCCATAGGAGAATGTTGCTTATGTGTCTGTCCTTATTTACACTGTAGTGCCCAGCATGTGTCTGACTTAAATGGTTTGTAAGATGGGTGGTAAGTGACCGTACAGTATTCTTGTGACATTACCATGTCGTGCCATCAGCACGGATATCCCTGACCCTTTTTCACCACCCCTCCCTATCGTCCATCGCTTCCGGCAGGTCCTCAGGGCGTCATCCCATATCTACACAGAGCTGCTGTATGTAGGTTCGAGCTGGGTACCCTACCTTTGTTCGTTCATGTGAAAGGGTCCGCAAGAGTACATCACTTATGAGCTACTTCTCCAGCAGTGTCCCGCATGTCTGGTTCGTCTAATTTTGATAGTTTTCGAGGTAGGTGGCCGTACAGCTGCTGCTTTGTGAAGTGTTGCCTCCAGGACGTGTTCAATATTGCTTGCAGTATTCTTGTGTAGTTGCCGTCAAGCTTTTTCTCCATCCGTTTAGTTAGCATCCATGCAGTGCATCCATATAGCAGTATTGACATGACCGCTGCTTGGAAGGTAATTCCCATCTATCTTTTTCTCTTAGGGTTTCGTTAGAGTCCAAGAGATGTAACCATATAATAGTACTGATAAGGCTACAACTTTGAATAATTCTCGTTTTATTCTATTTGAAAGATCAGATTTAGTTGTTAATCTGTTAATAGCAGACCATGTCTTGTCCAGTTGGCTGGCGCTGTAGAATACGCTGACTGCATCTCTGCAGAGGGTAAGACTCCCACAACGAGTGTCCTGCATATGACACTAAACAATCTGATGATGAGGCTTCAGTAATGCTGGAGTTTTGGGGAATGAATAATATCCCTTCATTGCCATTTCTCCCAGGTCCACTCTGGTTCAGAGTGGTAACACCTGATAGGGTCTTATGTATGGGTTAAATAGAACTAAACAGTGAACTTTTGCTAAACTGAATTGTTTGAAATAGAACTGTTTATATAAATAAAAAGGAATTTGGCATTAAATAATCTACAATGGATGATATGCCATAAAACTAAACCAAACCAAATCAAACCAGATCATCACTTTCTCATGCATATGTCGACATCTCTTTCAGTAGATGACACTACGAAAGAAAGATCAACAATACAACTACCTTCCGACCTTTTCCGCTCGACACTCCACAATCTGTAAAACTTTATTGTACTACCTTCTACAACCACCACAGAAAATCTTCGAGCAATTTTTTCAAAAATCAAAAGCACGAATCGTTTTTCTCCCGAGATAATGAACATGACGAATCACACTGGACTATGAAATGCTGAGGTCGCCTGATACTCTTTGAGAGCTACTCTCTGGATTTACCTCTATGGCTTGGAGCACCGCTGCAGAATCCGCAGATTAAGGCCTACTTGTTTTTTACGGAGAAATAAGACTCGCTTCTCTCGTCCTGAGTATGACACTATGCTATATCCGAATGTGAGGCTTCAGTTCTGAAGTTCTGAGGTGTAGACACATACCTTCCTTGCCTTTTCTCCTAGTTTAACTCTGACCCGAAGTGGTAATAACTGTTAGAGTTCAATTTATGGATTAAATAGATCTGTTTGAAAATTGTTTGTATTTGACAGGAATACTTGAAACCATATAACTGTGTGCAAATTATATGTATTAAAAATAGTTTCATGAAGCTTATTTCCAATTGATTATTATTGAATAGTAATATTTGACTTAAACTATAAAACTAATTAAAGAAAGAATGGATTCGGCATTAAATAGCCCATGACGAGTTGACATGCCGTAAAGCCAACGAACGCAACCGATTTTCCCTTTAAAACTTTGAATAATATAAATTAAAACAAAAAAAACGGCAATGAGTGATATAAGTTTTTCACAATATATACATATATACATATGGGTGTGTGTGTTTGTATGTAATGGTGTGCGTGTGTGTGGGTGTGTGTGGGTGTGTGTTTATGTGTGTATGTAAAAATAATTTTTATACCTCACTATCCTTCATGGATCTTTAAGTGTTTCATGTCGATACGAAACACGATCTTCAAAGAAGAGGTGGATGAAAATGATGAACGTATATATATATATATATATATATATATATATATATATATAACCAGTGCCGTATATTCTAAGAAGCAAAATTCGCATTGCTTACTCTATAAGAATTAAAATTATCTTTTTTTTTTATTATGTTAAACAGAGTACTTTTTTAGTTATACCATACACCACTATAGTCAGACTCAGTTAATTTATAGATATTTTAATGCATCCTTGAATCTTGTCACCTATCTATCAATCTATTCTGGCCGGGTAGAGCACCTAGAACTTTTCTAGTGTAATATTAAAGTACGAGGACTGTATTTAATAAACAGTAATTAGCGTCAAGTGTTTTTGTTCTTCCCTATATATAGAGAGAGAAAGATAGAGAGTGAGAGAGAAAAAATGAGAGACAGAGAGGGAAAGTAAAAGAAAGAGAGACAGAGAGACTGAGAGAGAAGGGGGAATAGAGTAGTGAGGAATAGTGGTTACAAGGCTGGTAAAATGAATCGGCAAACTGGGTCGGAATTCAGATTGAAGTCTGTTTAGTTCTCTTCATAAGCATTTCCAAGAAGGCATGAATTTATTTTTCACTTTGCCTTATCCTTTTGCCAAATAACTTGACTGAATATGTTGTATATAGGCATTCCATGATAGTTTTCAGGGAAGAATAGATGAGTAACTAATTAGAAAAAAAAAAACTCTCACATAATTACTTATACCTAGTGAGGAACAACAAAAACTTACTTTCTTTTACTTGGACAGACCTACAGTCTTGCATGCACAGATCCACACACGCATATATATCGTCATCCACATACAGACTGGTTCGTTGTATCACGACTCTTCATTGTGGCTAGACACGTGAGTTGCTTCAAGCTGAGATCGAAACCCGGCTGACTTTACGTCAGTCGGATATCTTACCCCAGAGCCATCGTAATTTTTGCGTTTCTGAAGGGATTTTTCCTTACTTTTTTTTTTATATACGTTAACAGCTACCGAGTGTGCTCAATTCTTGAGAAGAGCTATTGCGTTTCAGCTTATGCAATAGCCGGAAAATTCCCCACTAAAGTGCTCAACTCAATAGGGGAGCATATATATATATATATATATATATATATATATATATATAGAGAGAGAGAGAGAGAGAAGGGCAGTAAAGAGAGATATTTGATGAATATACCTGGGTGAATCAAAAGTTTTGCTATATTGTAGTAACATGAAGCCTAATTCGGTATTTCTGGATGCTTTTGCCGCGATCATGAAGGTTACCAACCACATTGGACGGTGAAATGCTAAGGTCGCCGGATACTCTTTAAGTGCCACTCGTTGGATTTGCCTTTATGGCTTGGGACACTGCCTCAGAATCTACAGATTTAGGCCTACCTGACATTGTCAGATCGTCGACATTCTTGAAACCCGAGCGAAAATTTTCGAACCATCTGTTTACTGTACTATGATCAACTGTGCCTTCACCTTTCGCGCAACAAATGCTTTTGGTTGCCTTTACGACAACTCGAATGAGACTACGTCACCGGTTCATCAGTGTAGCTTTCAAATCTCACACGAAGTAAAGCAATGCATAACGTGCCTGCACACCAACTACCGACATACTACCAACCATAACAGAAACCTACCACTGCTTGAACTGGTTTGATTGCTTGCACGTACTACCAGAATATTGCAAAACTACTGAGCCACTGTTATGTATGTTTAATTCAGTAATTGTTCTCATAAATTTAGTTAAGGCACCAGATCTTTTATCTGGCTTCCAGAATACCAGAATTATCAAGTAGCCGACTTTTTTATTAATAGTTCGGAGTATACCTGCTTCGACAGAATGACAACAGACTTGTCGAAAAAGAGGCAGCCATTGACAAAAAATATCTAATCACGTAGAATAATTTAATCTACTATCATAGAAATAATTTCACTTAAAAGAACAATTGAAGATACGTCTGATATAAGATATATATATGTATTTATCTTCTTCCGTAATGGAGGAACGGAAAATTTGATTAGAAAAAAAAAAAACGTAAAAAGTACATCCGAAGATTCTCTATGTCAAATATTTATCCACATTTTAAAAAAAATGCTGAAATTTAATTGTCAAACAAAATTGAATAAAACTTTCGGTATTAATTCATTGATTGCTGAATTTATTCAACGTTCGTTGAAAAATGGCGGAAATATTTTTTTACATTAAGTACCGGACTTTATCTTATTTGGTGATATCTCAATCAATAGCAATCCTAACAATAAACGCATTTTATTTTTAAAAAGATAAAACTCCAAAGAATTTAACCATTTAAATTTTTTTCCAAAAAAAAAAAGAAAAATGCTTTTAACGTTACTTCATGCCCTGGAATGTGAAAATTTAAAATTCTGATTAAAAAATAAAAATAAAAATAATTATTGCTTTGTGCGTCAGCTTTTTAGTTTTATTTGTTAAATATTATTGTAGATACACAACAGGGAAAATGAAAAACAATATACACATTAAATTTTTCAAATAATTTAACGAAATGTTAAAAAAATATTTATAGAAATATTCATGTTCATCCAAACGCTCTAAATGTTTTTTACTTTTTTATAAAATGACCTTTTTTAGGATAAAATTTTTAAAAATTGTAAATATAGTAATCAATTGATACATTTAAATTAAAACTAATGCATGAAATTATTTTCTTAATTACTTACATCAATGTCAAACAGAAATCATTTTTTGGAACGAACTGAGGTATATCAGTTAAATACAATTTCGCTCTTGATTTTTTATGGTAGAATAAATTTGATTGACGATAAATAAAAGAGAAAGAGACGCAGTACGCATGTCTTTTGATATTTTTTCTGCTCGCAGTGAATATATATATTATTTTCTAGTGTGTTTCAGTTGAATTCATTATTTATTATCATAGTTCTTCGGTGATGACATTAACATAGGTAATTAAATAATGTAAAAAGATAAAAACCCTCTTTACCTACACAACTTATATACACGCACATATGTTATATCTGTGTACGTGAGAAAGAGTTTATGTACCGTTACACACCAAATAGACGGTTGTAATAAAACACGGCACGAATAGATGTTTGTAAAGCTACGGTATTCAAATGGACTTTTGTACTGGTACGGTCTCAATAGACGTTTATACGACTACTACAACTACACATAGACGCTTGCACTACCACGGATCTCGGTAACCTTTTGTAGCGCTACGTCAATCGGACCTTTGTTGTAACTTCGCCTTGAGAAAAAGTGACGAGCACACAAAAACTCTGTCTTGGTTCGCTGATACCAAAGTTTTTCGCTACTACACATTTTAGTTGTCGTCGAGTAGAGAGAAACTGAGTATAAACTGAGTCTACCTCTTTAACTTGTCTCAGAGAAATAAAACGTCGTGAGAAGAGAAAGAGCAGACACAGACCTTGAATTATCTTTCTTGTTTTCTGTTGTAGTCCTAACACGTGTTTGTTCGCCGGCTTCGTCTTCATACCTTTGTGGTATGAGCTCACCCCAAAATGGGGGCCACAACTTTCGGCCGTCTTCACGTTGTCATGGCTAGTGTTCAAATATTGTCTTTACATCGTCACGTCTTGCAGCCAACCAACTCTTTTTCTATATATTTTTTTTTTCATCTCGCGCCCACTCTTAACGGCTTTTCCGTGTGACTCTTCTTCAGCCAATCAGAACTCATTGTCGATTTGCTGCTGATACGTTTCTGTTTTTAACCTAGGAGTCCATTGCAATGATGACTTGTACTTCGAAAACCTACCTTTCTCTTTCCTATTTGTTTCTCCTTTTTCATATATGTTCCTTTCTTTTACACTATCCCATGGTGGACCAGTAAATATCGCTAGAAAACTATCCACAATCAACCGGAGTCCCTAATTACTTTACATGTATATAAATGAATCAGTATTTGTTTCTATGGTTAAATGAATACTTACATGTTTAAGTACTGTGTGATTAGCAATTATTAGATATCTTCCCTGAAAAATTAAGGTTAGTATGAGCATGAATAAAGGCTTGACACTATTATCATAATTATTATTTTTATTCTTGAGAATTTTTCACACCGGCGTTAGCCGATGGTTTTCCACTGGAGTTTTTGAGTGACAGCAAGTCTCTTCAAGTCTCCAGGACTCGCTTCTGTATTCTGGTCGATCTCAATAATGCTGTCATTTGGATGGTCTCCACTTCCAAGACCGACCTTTTAGTGACTGTTACTAGCACGCTAATCACATTGGTATCATCATCACTTTCATGAACCATAGTTTTTTTCAATTCTCTAGAAAGGTCAACGTACTTATCTTACTTTTCGCTTTCTTACCGTTTTACCCGGTGGTCACCCGGAACGGCAATGTTCACAATTCGGCAAGTTCTTTTTTTTTTTTTTTTCTTTGACTATCACTTGATCTGGTCGTCTAGCCGAGAGTAGGTGATCCGTTTGTATCTCAAAGTCTCTGAGAATTTTGTGCGTTTCATTTTCCAGATTATTATTATTATTATTATCTCTCTCTCTCTATATATATATATATATATATATATATATTATACATACATACATATATAAATTGTTATTATCATTTTAGTGTATATATAAATATATATATATACTCTGATAATAATTGCTCTGTCAGCTCGGGCTTTAGAATATACCAACTGCTTCTCTGAAGAGGGGTAAGACCCCACCGCTAAAGAGTGTCCTGGATATGAAACTAAACAATCTGATGGTGAACTTCCCGTAATGCTGTTGTTTTGAGGAATACAGTGTACCCCTTCATTGCTATCGCTCCCAGGTCCACTCTGACCCGGAGTGGTAGCATCTGATAGTGTCCCATCTATAGGTCAAATAAAACTAAACAGCGTACTTATGCTAAACTGAATTGTTTGAAATAGAACTGTTTTGACATTTTACTGAACTGTTTTGACATTTGACTGTATGTAAACAAAAACTGTACTTATACTAAACTGAATTGTTTGAAATTTAATTCGGCGGTAAATGACCCTAAAAGTTTTGATACGCCGTAAAACAAAACAACCAACCAACCAACCAACCAACCTGATAATAAAGGTTTTGATACATATATATATATATATATATATATATATATATATACGTATACTCTGATATTAATACCAATTAATATTATTTTAATATGAGAGTATATATATATGTGTGTGTGTGTGTGTGTGTTTACATTACATGTATATACATGTGTATACATTACAATTGGTAGAAATTCACTTAGTCTTACTATACTGCAGTGTGATATAACTGAAATAAATAATGCGTTAAACTTTATACATGAAGATAATTTCAATTTCGTTCATGATTTTTGTATTTCGATTTACCTCCTGTCGGAAGATCGTTTCGTATATACATGAAACTTTGAGTTGCAGTCAAATCTCTTCCACACACACACATACACATATAGTTTACTCTGTGCTTCCAATGCGACTTAATGATGATGATGATGATGGCTATATTTGGTTTACTTCTAAATAAAAAGTGGTCAGTAGTGGTGATGGAAGACATAAAGCTTAGGTAGAATTGTGTAGACACCAAAATAACGGCGTTTGGTGACTGTCACGTTCTCGCCTATGTTTTCATCGAACCAAATTAACAAGCGGTGTTAATTCTGTGCTAAGTATACACTATATATATATATATATATATATATATATATATATATATATATATATATATATATATCAACAGTCTATGGTTGTCACTGTCTCACTTGGTGAGTTTATGGCAGACCAAATGCGGTATAATTTGGAGAGTGCTCAATATCTGTGATAGAACAATCATATGATATAATGATAAATAAATATATATTAGTTTATATATATATATATATATATATATATATATATATATATATATATATATATATATATATATATATATATATATTGCATGGATCTTTTCTGCGACCACTGGTTTCGTGCTGTCTTTATACGACAAGATGATTGTCGTTTAAGACGGCATGAAACCAGTGGTTGCAAATAAGCTTCCATGCTATTAAATATATATATAAACTAATATATATATATATATGATATCATTCGATCCAGAAAATCTGGAGTAGGGAATAATTCTAATCAGGACCAATGAAACTTTCAAAAATAGAATATTAAATTTAAATAATCTTGGCAAAGAGCTCAATGTAAATAAAATCCACAGAGCAAATAATTTTCTTTTCAAATATTTGTGGGATTTTTTGAAGAGAGAAAAAAAAAAAAAAATATATATATATATATAATTATACGGGAGTTTTTCAAGAAGTTCTAAGCCTCACCATAATTTTTTATTTATCGTATACCTCTCACCTTTATATGGGCCTACCTTACACAGAAATTAAGACAAAAATCTGAATAACAACTGGTAGTGTAATGCTACAACAAAAACGTCAAGCTTAGGCTCTTCTCCCCCTCTCTCTCTCTGTATATATAGAGAGAGAAAGAGAGAGAGAGAGAGAGTAAAGAAGAGAGAGAGAGAGAGTATTTGGGCAAAGTCTTTCATTAACCTTTTACCTACAGAACTGGTGTATACCCGCCTTCACTCATTGGTGAAAGTTTGTGGTAAAACGTCTGTTGTATTTGTCTTCAATAAAACTCCCATTGTATTATTCATAATTTCTGATAGCATGTTGTTTCCAATGTTCTGGCATGCCAAGAATGCAGAGTATGATTTTCAGCCTGCAACGCCTGGTTGTGGGAGTGCGTTTGACATCTGCCCACTCGCTAGGCAAAAGGGTTAACAGGAGTTTTAGTGAAAGACCAGAGAAAAAGCACAATCCCTACTCCACCCCTCCGCTACGAAATGAAAGATAAACGACGTGTCTACCAAATGAGCAACACTGTCGATTTGACAAACGTCACCCAGGATATAATGAAGGAAGTCATAAGGCGTTTTGTTTTGTTTTTTGTTTTTTTGTTTGTTTGCTTTTTTTTTTTTTTTTGATAAATTTCTTTTACTCAAACAGATTCATTAAAAGAATTTCTGTATGTATTCAATAGTTTCAGTCTTTTTTTTTACATTGAAATAACGACAGTTTTTACACATACACACACGTCATGCATGTTCTCAGACTTTTAACAATATTTTCATTGTTTTAAAATTTAAAAAATTAAATTTTTTTAAAAATGCTCAAAAAATTTCAAATCTTGATGAATCAACAGTATCGTTGAAAATATACTTTTTTTAACGCCGTAAGTGATTGCCAAACAAATCTTTTTCCCCTTTATAATATTAATAATAATAATAATAATAATCAAACGAAATCTCACACAAGAAGACTTGGACATGGCTAAGAAAAGGAACGTCGTGAGAGGAACTGAATCCCTTCTAACAACAGCTCAGAACAACGCCATAAGGACAAACTATGTTAAAGCAAAAATAGATAATTCACAACAAAATAGCAAATGTAAGTTGCGTGGTGATAGAGATAAAATGATCAATCATATAATAAGCAGAAGCAGCAAATTAGCGCAAAAAAGAGTATAAGACTAGACTCGACTGGGTGAGGAAGGTAATTCACTGGGAACTATGCAAGAAATTTAATTTTGACCATAGGAACACGTAGTATATGCACAATCCAGAATCCGTCTAGGAGAATGCGTCGCACGAAGTTCTTTGGGATTTTGGTATACAAACGGATCGCCTAATCCCGACCAGACGACCAGACCTAATGATGGAACTGATAAAGTTGTGGAAGGTGGGTGGAGGCCTTGGAACAATCCCTAAGGACCTGTAAAAGAGACTGGATGAAGAAAAGACATTGGAAGAACTGAAAACATCTAGACCAATCCCCTACTAAAATCAGCTAGGATACTTTGAAGGGTCCTGAAGACATGAAGAGACTTGCTCTCACTGGGAATTTTGAGAAAAATAATCAGAGCTTGAGTGAATAGATAATATGGCAGTGCCAACAAATAATAACATACCAGTCAAAGAATAGGTAAATACAATATATTTAGCTTATAGAAATTTCATATATATATATATATATATATATATATATATATATATATATATATATATATATATATATATATATATATATATATATATATATATATATATATATATATATATATATATATATATATATATATATATATATATATATATATATATATATATATATATATATAGTGCCCGTGGTGTAATGGTTATCGTCGAAGGAAGTGGACACGGTGACACGAGTTCAAATCCTGGACGAGATTGATTGCATTTCGCATAGTACTAATACCCTTGGGAAAGGTGTGAATCCAATTATTCTCCCTCCAGCTATGGGTAAATAGTAGGGCAGACTGATTTCTTCAGCCTTGGTCAGGCTACTAGTCTAGGAAAAGGAAAATTCTGAATTCAAACCTGTTAAACTCCGCTTAAAAATTGACCTTGTGTCATATCCTGCCCGAGCGGAGGGGTTGGTAAATATATATATATATATATATATATATATAATGATCATTTATAGAAATTTCATTGTTTACTTTTATCTTATTGGTAAGTACAAAAACCGAGAGATAGAAATTGAGAAAATGTGGCGCCTTAAAACTACCTCCGTGCCAGTAAAAGTGGGAGCCCTGGGTATGATCAAGAAAAGGACATATAAACACATTAAGATACCTGATAGTTCAAAAAATTGCACTTTGCCGAAGTACTATCGGGGTGACTGAAAAACATCACTCAAATGAGGCAGCAAAAAAACATAAATGCATAGAATGAACATAATCACTACTTTCCCTCATGCTAGGTCTTGGGTAATGATCCAGTGAAGGATTCTAAGAAACCAAAAAATAAAAACTGAGAATTACTTGCCGTCACTCAGACTCATCAACCGAAAAAGACATCGACACACGGCTAACAAAGGCATGGACAGCTATCGATAGGCTATCGATCATATTGAAATCAGACCTGACCAATAAAATTAAACTCAGTTTCTTCCAGGCAGCGGTCGTATCGATACTGCTGTATGGATGCACTACTTGGACGCTAACTAAACGCTATACGGTATTTACACAATTACACAAGAATGCTGCGAGCAATATTGAACAAGTCCTGGCGGCAACACCCCACAAGGCACCAACTATACGGCCACCTGCCTCCCATCACGAAAACTATCCAAGTTAGACGAATCAGACATGCAGGACACTGCTAGAGAAGCAGGGACGAGCTCATAAGTGATGTACTCCTATGGACCCCTACATATGGCCGGGCAAAAGCAGGACGACCAGCTCGAACATACATACAGGAGCTATGTGAGGATACGGGATGTAGCCCTGAAGACCTGCCAGAGGCGATGAACAATAGGGAAAAGTGGCGAGAGAGAGTCAGGGATATCTGTGCCTGCGGCACGACATGATAATGATGATGACTCCTGTGAAAGTCAATCAGCTAACGCCGGTGCGAAAAACTCGCAAGGATAATCCCCTTATCTCGGCCAGAAGACCAGACCTTATAGAAATCAACGAAAAAAAAAAAGAGAACTTGCAAAATTGTAGAGTTTGCTGTATAGCCTGACCACAGAATAAAATTGAAAGAAAGTGAAAAGAAGGATAAGTACCTCGACCTTGCCAGGGAATTAAAAAAAAATATGGAACATGAAGGTGACGATTATACCAATCGGGATTGGTGCATTCGGTACAGTAACTAAAGGGCTATTAAAGGGACTGGAGGACTTGGAAGTTGGAGGACGAGTAGAGACCATCCAAACTACAGCATTATTGAGAACAGAGCGAATACTGAGAATTGTCCTAGAGACTTGAGGAGACTTGCTGTCACTCTGTAATATAATTGCTGAGGGATTTTTTTTATATTATCATTTTTCGTTTTATATATCTTGTCTTTCGGTTTACTTAGGCTGAGAACCTTTCGCTTAGTGCATGGGTTAGTTAGGTGCACACATTGAGCGTAGGTGTTCACGCGCGTGCGGGGTGGATGTGACTATCAGAGATGTCACAATAAAAACCCCAGATAGGAAATGAAACCGGGGACGTGAATGATGACATGCCCGGAAGCGCTGAGGATTTTGGAATTTGAAAAAAAAAAAAAAACAGTTAGTTGAGATTTAAACTCCGAACGAGAAAGTTGAGATTCGAGTCTAGAGGTAGGTAGTCAATTTTTGGTCTCGCCTCGGTGTCTACGAAATGTGTCGCACGGGCTGGGGTCAGATGGAAAAGTCAGCATAAAAAGAAATTGTGTCGCTCTCTCCTCATGTCGAAAAACCTTAAACTCAAAAAGGTAATAAAAAGTTTTATACCTGAACCAATTTCGTGTTTTTCGGGATCCCCTATGTACATTTCACGTATCCGTATCTTGGTC